>JABUQX010025670.1:0-2500 GCA_015478945.1 Trachelipus rathkii
TCAGTATTTCCTGTAATATTTTTGGTTGTTGACAGTATTTTGGCGTCATTTCTTAGGGGAGGGTAAATAAAAACAATAAACTATAGTTTATTACTTAATTTTAATACCCGTCTAGCTTTTTAATCTCTCTCTCTCTCTCTCTCTCTCTCTCTCTCTCTCTCTCTCTCTCTCTCTCTCTATATATATATATATATATATATATATATATATATATTTATATATATAAATATATATATATATATATATATATATATATATATATATATATATATATGTTGAAGTCTAGAACGTATGTCGCACAACGAAAGTTAAAGTAATGAACTAAATATTTTGAGAAATTTAATTTTTTACCTTTTTTTTTGTAAAATAAAACACGAAAAAAAGAAGAATTAATATTTCTGAAAAATGAGCTTCACTGATTTATATATATATACTGAATAATACCTAATAACCATATATATATATATATATATATATATATATATATATATATATATATATATAAAAAAATATATATATATAATATTATATATATATATATATATATATATATATATATATATATATATATATATATATATATATATATATATATATATATATATATATATATATATATATATATATATATATATATATATCTATCTGGGTGATATTTGGTTTTTAAAATCACAACGAACAACAATACATATTTCTCAAAAACTACAATAGCTACAGCGAAAAGGAATACATTTTTGGAATCCTTGTAAAATTTTAGTTAGGAAAATGTAAAAAATAAATAAATAAATAAATAAAATAAATATTGGCTATCTTTTTTTTTTAGGAGCAGGATATAAACATATATATTATTTGTAAAGATATTACACGGCAATGTAGGGGATTCAACCGACGGGGAACACAGGGGGACGTTTTCCATACCCTAGGGGAGGGGCGGAGGAACCCCCGCGACACCCAAATACCAAGAGCGGGGGTTCCGGAGGGAATTAGTCCTACCCCGTAGTTCCCCGGAAGGCCGAGAGACCCCGACTCCTGCCATCGGTGCGGTATACCCTTGGGGTATTCTTTAGTAAAAAAAAAAAAGCAAATTTAATAGAAAGTCTATTTATTTTAACGAGTAACCAATAAAAGGTCTCTAAATAGGCTCTCTAATCATATTACTATAATTATTAACAATAATTTTTTTTTTTTTTTTTACATTTTCCTATCTAAAATTTTACCAGGATTCCAAAAATGTATTCCTTTTCGCTGTAGCTATTGTAGTTTTTTTTTTTTTTTTTAAATACATTTTCCGCACTAAAATTGGACCAGCATTCCAGCAATGTATTCCTTTTCCTTGTAGCTATTGTAGTTTTTGAGATATGAGTTGTGGCTTTAAACCAAATTTCACCTAATTATGCTTTACAAACTTTAGTTACATAAGTCAAATTTAAAAGGAAATAAATTGCCATAGCCTAATTTTTGTTCGCTTAGTGTGAAGTGAAAAAAAATATATATATCAATTCTTTTTACTTTTTTTCATTATAAAAAAAAATTTTTCCAAAATGATTCGTATATTTTCCAAAATGATTAGTATCGTTTTCGTAGTGCGACACACGTTCTAGACATTTACCATATATATATATATATATATATATATATATATATATATATATATATATATATATATATATATATATATATATATATATATATATATATATATATATTTGCTATTTTATACTATAACTATATATATATATATATATATATATATATATATAGGCGCTCCTTGTATGTTTTACGACTCCGTCAGTTATTTTTATTTATTTTTTTTTTTTAACATATTTCTAGTATATGATACTAACAATGAATTTAAGTGGTGACGGACATGATTCAAAAGTTCGAAATATTTTAAATAATTTTTTTAAAAATCACATTTATGTTAAATATTGTTTTAAAAATGAAATATCTCGAAAAGTACGACACTTACAGAAAAAACAATTACATATTTGGAATCAGCGTATAAAGCTTATTACAAAAATGTAAAAAAGATGAAAGGGCTCGAGCCGACAGGGGACAGAGGGGAAGACGTTTTCCATACCCAAATACCAAAGAGCGGAGGTTCCGGAGACCCTCCCCGGAGGGGGGAAATAGTCCTACCCTGTCGTTCTCCGGAAGGCCGAGAGACCCCGACTCCTGCCATCTTTGCGGTTTTCCAAGGTATTCCTTTAGTTAAAAATAAAAAAAAAAATTAAAACTGATGGAGTGTCGTTAAACGTAACAGGTCCTATATATTTTGGAATGAATCATGTCCGTCACCACTTAAATTGATTGTTAGGATTATATACTAGAAATATATTTAAAAAAAAAACAAAAAAAAATATCAAAACTGACGGAGTCGTAAAACATTCAAGGTCATATATATATATATATATATATATATATATATATATATATATATATATATATATATATATATATATATATATATATATATAATAATATATATATATATATATAT
>JABUQX010025670.1:12500-22500 GCA_015478945.1 Trachelipus rathkii
ATTGAAATGTAAAATTGAGTTCCAAAAGAAAAAAGGGTTTTGTTGAGCAGTGAAAGGACGCCAAATGAAAATGAAATGTTTCAACCTTAAGCCAAATATGGACAGTTATATGGCCTATAGTCATATAATTAGATTTGGAGAATATGAATGTCGTAAGCGGAACAGTCACTCGAAACTTGATGTATATATCAATATTCACAAGGAAAATTTTCGAAGACGTAAGTGGTTAGAAAACAATACAAATATATCCTCCGCTATAAAAATGTAAAACGAGGAAAAAAAGGTTTTATGTCCCAAAGCGGGATAATAAATATTTTAAACTCTCAAATAGGGAAACCAGTATTTGAAGAAAGGCAACGCAAAAATAATTCCATAAACCATCTAATCATTATTTGCGAGCAAATCTTAAGACGAAAGAAATGGTATAATAGAACATATATAATTCTTGATTCACAAAGGAGTCTTTGTAGTATGAAGCCAAAAATGACACCTTTTGCGGGAATTATAAAGACAATCAACAGACAAAAATTTTAGAAATAGAAAAAAGGAAAGGTTTATAAACAAGTATGTGTTTTGGGGAGAGGTTGGAAAAGATACAATTGTACCTATAAACAGTATAGATCATATACTATTATAATCTGTATCTTCGATATAGAAATCTTTTCCGAAGTATCTGTTGATATAAGAGTCAAAGAAGGTGGGGCGTTATGAAGAATTAAATAGTTGGGCGTTTTGTATATGTAGCTTAAGGAAATTCTAAGGAGTCCGTATTGATAATGAAAGATTTTACTGTCTCAGGTTGAGGTTGCTTTTGAAAAGTAAGGAGAATGTGTGCGGGGTGGATTCCGTATTTAAGGTTTTGTTGCAGTAGAGTCTTGTCTTTAATATGTAAACGAAATACAGAGAAATAGCGATAGTGATGATTAAAAATACTACCGGAAATGGTAATGTGTTCGTTGGTGCCAGGATCTTGCCTATGGACAGGTTTGTTTAAGTGTATCGCAATTGCTTGTCCAGTTCCTTGCCGGCAGTGCACGTTTACTGGAACTGTACTTGCAATATTTAACGAAATAGGCTTTGAGTTCGGAGTACAAGTTGGAAAATTTGGAAAATCATGAAAATGGTGGAATGGCCAACTTACGCATGGATTTGGTAATGCGAAATGAGGTGTAAGTATTTGTAATCATCTGAAATAAATCTTGCTAACCTCTGAGAATAGAGAAAATCATAGTTGTGTATTAGATTGGGGGTTGGGAGTAGGGAAAGCTTTATGGGGCCTGTGGTCTTTTTGATATTGCAACGGTGAATAGTAATAATTGTTTAGCGCGATAAGAACAAATGAAATTTTGAGAGAAAAGTAATTAAGCGAAATGTTTATGAGGTGTATTTGGGAGATAGGGAAGAAGATACATTTGGTAATCTGTAAACAAAATAAAAATCGCTCTCCAAAAAGTCGACCTCTGAAAAAAAATTGAGAATTTTTTTTCAAATTTTGCAATTGATTAGAGCATATATATATATATATATTATATATATATATATATATATAATATATAAATATTATATAATATATATAATATATATATATATATTATATATATATATATATTATATATTATAAATAAGTATATATAATTATAGTATAATCGCATGAAAATTGCGAATGAAGTACTTTGTGTGCATATAGCGTGAGGTTAATTGGTATATTAAACCCCATTCCATTACTAAAAAATTTGTATTAATACACGTGATACCACTATGTCTTAAAGAATGAATAGTATTAGTTTATACCTTAAGTACAAAAAAAACGTTGCAAAATTAATGAAACGAAGTTCCGTCGCGTGAATATTATTTTTTTTTATTATTTTAAAAGGAGCAAAGTCTAACTGTTTTGTTACTTCGCCAATATTTATGCGTATTATATACTATATATATATATATAGTATATATATAATATATATATTATATATTAAATATATATATAATATATATATATATATATATATATAATATATATATATATATATATAATATATATATATATATATATATTATATCCCTGCACGATAATATATATCCCTGCAACGATAAATATATATATATATACATGCACGAGAATCCGAGGCATACATGAGTAGTTTCAGGATATAAAATAGGTAGTGAGGGAACCAACCCAGCTACCATATTATATATAACTTATACTATATATATATATATATAACTATATATATATAATAATACTATATATATATATATATATAATATATTTTATATCATATATAATATAAATAGAGCAGAGAGAGAGAGAGATAGAGAGAGATAGAGAGAGGAGAGAAGAGAGAGAGACAGCATTTTAAATTAATTTTTTTTCTTTTAAGGGGCTTGAGCCTATGCATATTGATTAAAAATCAGATCTTTCATAAAACAGTTAATAATAGTTACAATGATTAGATCTGATTTTTAATCAATATGTGTTTTTCTAATATTGTGTTACTAAAATAAAAAAAAAAAAAATAATAAAGGTGTTCTTTCCTTTTTGTCTTCAAATATTCACTCAATTTTTCGTACCGGTCTTTTGGACAACGTAGCTCCGCCCCCTTTTTGACATTTTGGACACCGTAGCTCCGCCCCTTTTTGACCTTGACTGAACCGCTGGTCCATTTTGACCAACGGTAATTTTACCTGACCTTGAACTTTTTTGGGCCCAATTTTTTACCCACAGTCTACCTTCATGCCTGTTGGTATTATTTTTTTATTTTAGATTTATTTATTTATTTTATTTTTTACTTTATTTATTTTTTATTTTATTTTAATTTATTTTTTTTTTTTTTTTTTTTTTTTTTTTTTTTTTTTTTTTTTTTTTTTTTTTTTTGATTTTTAATTTTTTTTTTTTTTTTTTTTTTTTTTTTTTTTTTTTTTTATATAAAAAAAATCGCAACAACCTTTGTTGACTTGCATTCGCCATTTTGTTTTATAAAGCGTTTTGTTAATCATCGTCGATGAATCGCAAATTCATCGTCGCGTTCGTCGCGTTTAATCGTCGCAGTCATCGTCGTTGTTCGCGTTTATCGTCGCGTTTTTTAAACAAGTTCCGCGGAGTCCGTCGCATCTCGTAGCAAAGAACCGCGATGCAACCGCACCAGACCGCACCGGCACACGCACCGCACCGCACATAGCCGGAACGGTTTTTTTCGGCTGTTTCGCATCGTCTGTTTTTCAATAACTCATGAATTGTATTTAATATCCACGAATGCATCATAGACACATACACTTCCCCGCTTTATTATCACACATCACCTCATGCATCCAGTCCTTCCTCCTACCCGTCTCATTTCACCGTATCTCTAATACCCATTCCATGCCATAACCGTGACTGCTTTATCTGTCTGTGCTCTCCAAGAAGGTCTTCCCAATCCCCTATACCATAATTTCATTGATCTTCTTTTTCAATTTGCTTTCACCTATATATATATAGTATATATATTATATATATGATATATAATATATATATATATATAATATATATATATATATATATATATATATATAATATATTATCTATATAATATATATATATACTATATATAAATATATTATATAAATATATATATATTATATATATTATATAGGTTGCTCTTGTACTCTTCTGGAAGGTTTCACAGGTATCCTGAACCCATTGGGCCTTCTTTAAGGAATGGTCGCCACATGTCATTTTATACTACTACTTAGTCATGCGTTTGCGCATACATGTATATGTACATGCGCGTGCGCATAACATCTTCTATCTTCTGATGCGAATCATCCCACCCACAAGAATGAACAAAGGAATTGTGGGAATTTAAAAAAGTGACTCTCCATGTCACTATCCGAACTGGACTCGACCCGTAGCCTCTTAAGGAAGTGTATTGAACTTAACTAATTGGGCTCCGTCTGAATGCCCTTTAATATATAAACAAATGTTACTTATATATAAATCATTTTTATGCATAGCAAAAATTTGGAAATAGCTATTTCCATACTTTTCTAAAATTAAATCTGGAAATTTTATATCAATTTTTGCATTTTTATATATATACTTATATATATAATATTATATATATTATATATAATATTATAATATATATATATATATAATATATATAATATATATATATATAATATATATATTATATAATATATATATATATATATATATATATTATAATATATATAATATATATATATTATATATATATATATAATATATATATATATATATTATATATAACGAGAGAGAGAGAGAGAGAGAGGAGAGAGGAGATATGTATATATAATTATATATATATATATTATATATATTTATATATATATATATATATATAATATATTATATATTATATATATATATTAACGTCTTGTTTGAACCATGATATTCGACTTGACCTTGCCGGATACTTAATCCCAGCAAACACTAGCCTAAACCCTCACCTAACCTGAACTTACCTAACATACCTAACCTAACAACCTAACCTAACCTAACCTAACTAACTAACTTACCTAGCGTACACCTATACCTAGCCTACACCTATCCTATCCTGCAAAACCTAGCCTCCGCCGCCTTGAACTCATCCGACGTAACTGATGCCTAAGCCTTTGGTAGATATCTGTGGCTAACATGACAGGTCATGTAGGAACTGACCTGTATGGGATCTATCCTACTTATTTCCATCCGTGCACACACACACACACAAGTATCACACACACACACACACACACACACCACACACCACAACACACACACACACCACACACACACAACCGCACACACACACACAAGACTTATACTTATTACATCATACACACTTTATACTTATATAACATCACACTCACATCACAACAACATTCACGCATGAACTTATACACACATTCAACTATGCTAAATACACACATTACTATGACACTTACATTTACCCTTAGACACTTACATTTACACTTATACCAAGCGGTCAAAACAACAACACACACATACACACACCACACACACACATACATACACACATTCCCTATGACACTTACACTCACCATAGACACTTACACTTAACATTTACACTTATACACATGTATAAACACACGGCCAACCCTTTGGTCTTCCATGGGTCAATTTTAGCCCATCCTAATTTTAGGCACTTAAACATTTTTATTAAAAAACATATACTTTACAGACCTTAAAGCAGTAATATCAGTAAAACAAATAGAGGTTTAGCTTCGTAACCACAAGAGGGGACTTAGTACTGCTTTTGTTTAACTGCTTACTGCTTTAACTACATGTTTTACTCGCTTTAAACTCATGTTTTTACTGTTTTTAACTTAATGTTTACTGCTTTACTCATATTCATTAACAATTACATACCTTAAAGCAGTAAATCAGTAAATATATTAGAGAAGTGTTACCTAACACCTAGGGGGATTAGTATGCTTTTTTTTACTGCTTTCTGCTTTTAACTCATGTTTTAACTGCTTTAACTCATTTAGTATGCTTTTGTATTACTGTTTTACTGCTTTAACTCACATAATTCATTAACATTACCTACCTTAAAACAGTAATCAGTAAATCATAGAGGTGTTACTAACACTTAGGGGGGATTAGTATGCTTTTGTTTTACTCTTTACTGCTTTAACTCATGTTTTGCTAGCTTTAACTCATGTTTTACTGCTTTAAACTCATATGTTTTACTGCTTTAAATCTCTCACATATTCATTAACATTACATACCTTTAAAAGTCAGTAAATCAGTAATCAATAGAGGTGTTACCTAACACCATAGGCGGGGGGAAAATAGTATCTTTTTTTTAACTGCTATTACTCAAGATTTACCATCATAGATTTATATCATAACATCAATCGTATTACTGCTTTATACTTTCTAAGCTTTACTGCTTTAAACTTTTCTGCTTTAAACTGTTAACTTTCTGCTTTACTGCTTAAACTCATATATTTATTTACATTAATTTTTATTTTGTTTTTACTACTTTTTATTTATTTTTATTATTATTTTTATATTATCTTTATTATTATTTTTATATTTTTATGTATTTTTAATTTTTTATTATTTTTATTATACTTAGTTTTATTTACTTCATGCCTATTGTTATTATATTTAGAACACACATCACACATCAGACACATATACACACACACAAACACACACAACACACACAGCACACACACCCATCATCAACAAACACACATCACACACACACTTTACACTTATACACACATTCACTATGACACTTATACACACATTACTATGACACTTACATTTACCCATAGACACTTATATTTACACTTTTATACACATGCGGTCACACACACACACACTTACACTATATCAGCACATTCACTATGATACTTATACACACATTTTCACTATGACACTTACATTTATCCATAGACACTTACATTTACACTTACACTCACACACGATTACTTACACTCACACAGATTTACTTACACTCACACAGATTTTCCAACCACACACACAGATTTACTTGACACACACAGATTTACTTACAATCACACAGACATTACACACACACACACAACCACACACATACACACACACACAACACACACACAACATCACTCACACACAACCCCGCACACTCACTTACACAAATAACGTATAATTTATTAAAAAAAATTTTTTTAAAATTTTTTAATTAAACAGGTTTTCACAATACTCATATCAAATTAACTAAAATTATTCAAAGTTTCTTAAAACACTTCTATATAAATCAATCATTATCTTTGAACAAAGAATTTATTTTAATATTATTATTTATATTCAAATATTAACTACATTTTAAAATAACTTTTACTAAAATTTCATATTGAATTTTATTAAAAACATATATTTTACGTACCTATAATTAAAGCAATAAATCAGTAATCAGTAAGGCAAGCCCTAGCAACCCCTCTACACCAAGCTAAGCCACGTTTTGTTCTATTGACTTACTGCTTTACATCATTTTTTGACATGTAATAAGTATAATTTATTAAAAAGTTTTCGTCTGCTAACATAACATGTATTTATTAAAATCATTCTAAGTTTTATTTAAAATAACAATTATTCACTTACATTTATATTATTCCTATTTTCTATAAAATATTTTCAAAGTTTTTAAAATAATTCGGGCTTTCTTTAATTATTTAATTATTATTATTTATTATTATCTTATTTACATTGACCACCATCACGAGAAAAACACAACAACCCGCACTCCTCACAGATACGAAACTGACCTCTCTCTGTAAAATGTGTTGAAATAATACTTTAAGTCTAAATTAGAATAAATCCTTTTTGTACCGGGCGATTTAAGCTAATCCAGGTCAAAAATATATTTCAAACTGACCTTTTTTTGTAAAATGTGGTGCAATAAACTACGTTAGGCCTAAATTTAGGCCGAAATTTAGGATAAGCCTTTTTGTAGACGGCTAATTTATCCTAATATCCAAGGTCAAAAAGTAATCTCCCGTATAGACAGATCATTGTTTTATTATTTATATTAATTATATTTTCAAACATGAAACATGTTGGATCCGGTAATATCCTTAAGCAGGTAAAAAGGAAATGTTTTTCCTTACCTGTGATTGGTCGGGGTAATCCTTATCTCTATATGACCTCGTATTTGATTGGTCGAGTTGGTCGAAAATTATTTTATCGTCTTTTGAAAATTAAACTTTGTTCTTTAAACTTGTATTTGAGCAGGTGTGTGTTTTATTATCTTTAACCCAAACTCATTTTAAATCATTAGTCATTTAGCTGTTAAGCGGTGCACCAAAGTTATCTGATTCGTATTAAAGTGTTTTATTTTTTACTAAGTGTATATCAAAATTATAATAAATACTTACATTGAGGAATAATTATTAATTCACTAGTTCATAAGCTAACCACAGTTATAAAACTAACCACCAGGGCTCACAATGAGCCCCACCCGCAAAGGCAGCCCAACCCCCGCCCGGGGCGTCCCGCGCGTCCCGCCCGCCGCGTGAAGCCGCAGGCGCAATATTCCCGCGCGAAGAAATATATTATATATATAATATATAATATATATATATATATATAATATAATACTTATATATATCTATATAATATATATATATATATATATATATAATATATATATATATATATGATAATATATATATATATATATAATAATATATATATTTATATTCGCGCGGGAAATATTGCGCTGCGGGCGCCACGCGGCGGGCGGGGACGCGGCGGGACGCACCAGCGGGTGGCGGTTGGCTGCCTTTGCGGGTGGGCCTTCATGCTGAGCCCTGGTGGTTAGTTTATGAACTATGAATTAATTATTATCTATTCTAGTGAAATTAATAATTATTTCTCAATGTAAATATTTATTATAAATATGATTACACTTAGTAAAAATAAAACACTTTTAATACCGAATCAGATACTTGTGCACCGCTTTAACAGCTAAAATGACTTGATTTAAAATGATTTGGGTATAAAACGATAATAAACACACACCTGCTCAAATACAAGTTTAAAGAAAAGTTAATTTTCAAAAGACGATAAAATAATTCTCGATCAATCACATACCGAGGTCATATAGAGATAAGGATTACCCGACCAATCACAAGTAAGGAAAACATTTCTTTTTTACCTGCTAAAGGATCTTACCGATCCAACATGTTTCAGTTATGAAATATATTTATAAAATAATAATTAACAATGATTCTTGTCTATACGGGAATTACCTTTTGAACTGGTATTAGGATTAAATTAGCCCGTCTACAAAAAGGCTTATCCTAAATTTAGGCCTAAATTTAGGCCTAACGTTGTTATTGCACCACATTTTACAGAAAAAGGTCAGTTTGAAATATATTTTGACCTGGAATTAGGCTTAAATCGCCCCGGTTACAAAAAGGATTATCCTAAATTTAGGACCTAAAGTAGTTTTTTCAACACATTTTACAGAGAGAGGTCCGGTTTCGTATCTGTAAGCAGTGCGGTTGTTGTGTTTTTTCGTGATGGCTTGTCAATGTACATAATAATAAATAATATAATAATAATAAAGAACCCGAATTATTTAAAAACTTTGAAATATTTTAGTTAACATCGAGTGAATAATATAAATGTAAGTGAATAATTGTTATTTTTAAATATAAAATTAGAATGAATTTTAATAAAATACATGTTATGTTAGCAGAGAAGCATTTATTTTGTTATTTAATACTTATGTAACATTCTAAAGATGTAAAGCAGTAAGTCAATAGAACAAACGTGGCCATAGCTGATAGTAGGGTGCTAGGGCTTGCCTTCCTGATTTCTGATTTATTGCTTAATTAAGGTACGTAAAAATATATGTTTTTAATAAAATTTTCATAATTTTAGTAAAAGTTATTTAAAACTTGATAGTTATAAAATTTATAAACAAAAAGTATTAACAGTTAATATTAAATTTTGTTCAAAGATAATGATTGAATTATTATAGAAGTTTTTAAGAAACTTTGAAATAATTTTAATTTATATTGAATGAGTAATATAATGTACGTGTTTATTAAAAATAAAATGTTTTAATAAATTATACGTTATATGTGTAAGTGAGTGTGCGTTTGTGTGTGTGTGTGTGTGTGTGTGTGTGTAAATCTGTGTGTGAGTGTAAGTAAATCTGTGTGTGTGTGTGTAAATCTTTGTGCGAGTTGAAGTAAATCTGTGTGTGGAAGTAAATCTGTGTGTGAGTGTAGTAAATCTGTGTGAGTGTAAGTAAATCTGTGTGAGTGTAAGTAAATCTGTGTGTGAGTGTAAGTGTAAATGTAAGTGTCTATGATAGTGAGTGTGTGTATAAGTGAATGTGTGTATAAGTATCAAAGTGATGTGGGTATAAGTGTAAGTGTGTGTAGTGTGCGTGACCGCATGTGTATAAGTGTTGTAAGTGTCTATGGTAAATGTAAGTGTCCCATAGTGACTGTGTGTAATAAGATGTCATAG
>JABUQX010025670.1:27500-44560 GCA_015478945.1 Trachelipus rathkii
TAATTGGAATCCTTTTTATTTTAATAATTGTTATTATTTCTTTACAATATGACTTGTATTTCAATAGACAAAAGTATGGTACGTGGACCATATTTTAAGGCCTTTACAGTCCTCGTTTCACCAGTTTAACTTCATACAATCCTTTCTCTTGGTAGAAAGGACGCCAAACCTGGGCCTCTTTACTCTCTTTGGCTAATTTTAAAGTTAACAAGTAAAACATTTTTGTTACATGTTTCATCTTTGGATAAGTTTCATGTAACCTCTTATGTGCAAAAGAAATAAGCGTTTAGAAATACACGTATTTTATATTAAGGTGCCAGCCTCCTCTCTCTTCTTCTTTCCTCTTCCTTCTTTCTCTTTAATCTCTCCTCTCCTCCACACCTACATCCTCTCTCTTCTCTCTCTCACTACTCTCTCTCTCTATATTTAATATATATATATATATATATATATATATATATATAAATATATATATATATATATATATATAAAATATATATATATATATATATAGTATATATAAAAAATATTATATATATATATAATATATATATATATATATATATATATATACCATGTACTCCAAAAAATAGCTACACAAAAATATTGGTGCTAAATAAAACCAATAAGCAGTTCAAATCAAATTAATTTCTACATGATAAATATACAATAGTCATTCAAAATGACAGCCTTTTGCCTTAATAAAAGTCTTAAAAGTCTGTTGGGTGACTCTTCTATTGCAACACGCACGACCTTCATCGAGATGTTCCTAACTTCACCTCATAAAGAATCAATATTAAGGTGATCGTCTTCAGCAGACCAAATGCTCCAAAGCTTCTCATAATTTGTAATCCATAGAATTAAGACCGGACCCGCCAGACGACCCAAAATCATCGACCGTCAGAAAATGGGGAACATTGTCCCTGAGTCAAGCTTGAGTAGATATTGTTTTTTGTTTCATGGTTCATTTTGGAAGAGGCTCTGACCTAACCTTTTTACCATACCTTTCAAACGGCTTGCTGGTTGGCACATAGCTGCCGCCGTAGTTTTAACATCTTTTCACATAAATTTAATGTCTGCGAGTCTGTGACCCCATCGTAACTCTTGCAGAGTCTTGAAAATAGTACTTCTTTTTTATGCCACACTTATGTTTACTCTTTGCTACTTTCTTGGGGTTACTAAAAAAAAGAAAACGTGCTCTATCTGTTCTATCCTCTTTCACCAACACACCCATTTTTTCTTGGGGCACTTTCATTTAAAAAAAAAGGGGGTCGCAAAATAAACTTTTTTCCTTAAATTTACCCCCTAACTTGTCCCATATTCCCCCCTCCAGCAAACTTCCCCCCACACACACACTACTCATAAAGTTAATATGAGCAACACGAAACCAAAAACAGGGTCTTAGCTAGCTTAAAGTGTGACGGTTATTGTAGCCACCATACAGTTTTACGTCGTGTGGCGATGTATCAGTCTCTATCCTATATTCCTTCTCTAGCAAAAAAAAAAAATCTTTTGATTAAAATATGTAAAACATTCCATTGCCAAAATATAAATTCTCCTTGAGCTCCACTCCATAATTAATTATATCCCCTATATTCCTTTATAACTTATCCCTACTTCACCCACAAGGCCCATGTTCATATTATGGGTGATAAATATAAAATATTTTTATATTATTGGAAAATAATAATATATATAAAAAATTATTCTCCAACTACCATACTACTCACTATACCTATACCTATTTCCCACCTATACTATTAAAAAAATTTTATTACATTTATTAGGGGTTTTATTATTATTATTAATATTCCCCCCCTACCTTATTTATTATACCCCAATTACCACTTACTTTCCCCTTCCCCACCGTTTATATATAATAAAATTTCTCATCACTCGTAACCCTTTCTATATTATTATTATAATCCCCTCAATAATTCTTTGTATTAATTAAGTTTAAAAATGCATGTCTAAAAACGGAGTGCAGGAGTTGCCTCTGATTTATATACCTATATATATACTATATACTAAATACTAAATAGCAGCTATCTATACCTTTACTATACATATATATATATACTAATAAGTAATAACAATATTAATTACCTCCTCTTTAAATATATATTCCCATCACTCTACATTACCTAATATTCACTATTATAGTACAGTATATATATATATACTATATACTTATACCCCCTATTCCCCTTTATATACAATAGGGGAGAAAACCATACAAAAATAAAATATATAACTCTTTCAACACTATCCTTCAAACTATAACCCTCATAACAATCTACCCTACTGTGGGTGTGAGGATAATACTCATACCTCATTTTACCCTCCTCTCTCACAAACAATATATTATAAATTATGACCGTTTAATATATACTACAGTACCATTTCTTACTATACCACTATACTACTCCTTATTTAGGTAGGGCCTACCCCCCTCTAACCTCCACCATAAAACGCTACTCGCCTTAATAACAAATATAATTTATCTACCCTAAAACCACATGAATGGGGCCAAAAACTTTATAAACTCTAAATGCCAACACTTAGGCATTTTCTTCCCAATTAAATTAACAAATTATAAAATTATATATATATTAGTGTATAATATATATAGATATGTATCTCTACCAATTTATCTAAATTTATATTATATATATATATTATATATATATATATATACCTAATATATATATATATATTTATATATTATATATATAATATGGTAAAAAAAAAAAAAAAAAAACACCATTCTAGGTTTAACCTTTAATAGCATGATGGTGGGCGGATATTTTCCTTTAAACTTTTTTTTTCTCTCATAATTATATTTATATCATAGCCCTAATATTAGTACTCTGCGTTTTTGTATTATTGATTTGTATATCTCTTTTCCTCTCGCAATATTTCTCTTTGTTGTCCTAGCTCTTCACGTCGGATCTATCTCCTGCTCGCGCACGCGGCCATCTTGTTGCTCGCCTTCCCACTTGTAGAAGAGACAGAATCACTTCATCACACACATCTCCACAATGTTGGTACCATCATACTATTTTCTATATTCACCCTTATTACCCCCACATATATTACCCATAATTTTATATTCATCAATATTTAAAATCCTCTCTATAAAAAATTTATCCCCTCCTCTACTATTCACCTTTTATTACCCCCTTCACCCTACTCTATCCCTACCTATACTATACTCCCTTCACCCTATCCCCCCAATTCCCCCCCCCCTACCCCTTCCCTTTCCCTAATAACTATTTATTAAAAACCAAATATTTCCCTACTACTTATCACCCCTAAAATCCCCCAACTCTTAAAACCCTTGATTTTATCTCATTATTTCCTTTCCCTTATAATTTTTTAAATATATTTACTTCTATATACCCAGAAATAATATCCTTATGTGGACATCACCTTCCCTGGTTTTACCAAAAAATTTATTTATTCTTATGTACACTTTTATATATATATTTACTTACATACCCAAATTTCCATTTTTTATATTTTTATTGAGGCCCCGCCCACTTTCTTCCTCTTCATTCTTATATATTATTATTCTCACGCCCCTCATCACCCTACCCTACCTCCAACTACTACTATAATACCCTCATACCTGACCCCAATACTTTATACTCATATTTTTTATTTGGAGCTTCAATAACATATTTATTTCCCACAAATTTCCTCATAATTTAAGTGACACTTTCTTAATAATAAAAAAACGCAAACCCCGCTAATTTTCACAAACTCCATTTCCCCCCCCCTTACTTTCTAACATTAGGCCGTTTGGCAAGATCGCATCGCAGGACGCGGTGCTCACTTGCTTTGTGGTCGCAAGGATTGACTCGTGTCGGTGCAGTTGTGCTGTGTTGTGCGTCGCCTGGCTGCGCCCGTGCAGGTGTCAATTATAATTTTACCAATTTAGAGGTGCGCTTTTGAGTCCTCGGTGCTGCATTTGTAATTACATTGAGGTATTGCGGTCGCCACGACAAACACTTGCACTTTTGGTGGTGCCTGCCGAGCTGCTCGGTGCCGCTCGAACTCTTGCGCCTTCCCCACCCCCTGAGTAATAGAACGTGCCGAATTTTGCTGGCTCGCGCACAATCCGTCCGTGTTCGGCCAACTCAACTTCCAAATCCAATTCGCCTGTCCCGCACAAAACTTCCTATCGTTTTTCTGATCCCGATTCTTGCCGGGCTCCGGGGGTGGGTGAAATGCTTTACGACCGTCGATTTTGTTACTTGTTTTTACTGTTTTTGACCGTCCTCGCACACTTAAAGAGGTAAATATTCCCGTTCTCAGGTAGGTGGCTCACCGGCAACGGGCTTCCTTTCTCGACTATAGGAATCATAATTACTTATTTATTCTAGCGTGTAAGTGCTACTTCTCTTCTTGTTCTATGGAGAGCTACGATAGAGGGTGAACAATTATGCAATTGAACACTCCATACTATACACTACTACCTCAATATCCCTTTCTCACCTATCTAAATTATTTACTACCTATACCGTTCCCCGTCCCCCTCCCTACTCGGGTCACCTTCCCCCACCATATCCTCATCACATTAAAATACCTACCCATCATCATAAACTACCAAAACTGATCATATTATATTATTAGGCTCCCCCCCCCCTATTATATATACTCACTATATATTATATATAATATATTATCTATAAAATATATATACCTACTACCCTAATCCTTCAAAGCTATTCATTGTTCTATATCTATGCATTTTATCACGGTTAGCTTCTCTATATTCATAGGTTGCGAAATTGCGTTGAACTTTCCTGTCTTTTTACGCCGTATTTGAGAACTCTTGAACTGTCCAATCGACTTGATCTAACTTCCAGCCTCTCCTGCACATATCTAAGAATTTGAATTTTCATCATTCCTTCCTATTATTCATTGAGTTATTAATTCCATTATCCTTTCCCCTATTATCTCCATTCATTATTATTCACCTTATTCTTATTCCATCTAACTTACTCTTATTAAATATTAAATATATCCTGATTATTCATTATTACTATTGCAATATGTTAACTCTCATTCGATTATCTTCTATTCAATATATGATTGGAGGATATAAATATTATTCATCCTATGGTAATAAAAATAATATTATACTAATTCTAATACTCAAAGTTACCTCCCTATTATTATTATGTGCACTCTCCTCATTATTAACTTCCCATTATCCTCTATCTATCTAATCCACATGAAAAAGTATATAGCCCTACTATTAAAATATATCTATATATATCCTGAAACATATTAAAGGTTTTAAAAGTCTTAGAAACAGACCAGGCAAAACATTTAATATTACCCATTTTAAAAAGAACCATCAATTCCAAAGTTTCAGCATATCGTTAATTTAATACGAAATCAACTACACACAATATTATAACATGACAAACCCAAAAATAAACATTCGCACACGACCCCCCCCTCAGTATTAACCCCCAGCCCCCGGTAGTAAAGTTTTTCACATCTACATTTTTATACACAAAAGCTTACTGAATCTCCCATGGTTTAATAAATTTCCTCGTATATTGAAATACTAAATTCTAACGTACACGCCTTCTCACCCATCTATTAATATCGTTGGAAAACACAGCATTAAATTTTTAAGCGAATTATCTTCTGGTTCCTCGCCCGAGAAGTTATTAAGAGCTCTCTTAATTAGATTAAAACATCTTTTCCTACATAACCTTAATCCACAGATAACCTGATAAATATACAAATAATAAATTTCACACCCTGAACAATAAGACTTTTGTTCTTCAACACTTTACCATACACACATTCTATTCATAAAAATAATATATAACCAACCAACACGCCCCTTTCTAAATCCTACCACCATCTAAGCCTATTATTTGTAATTCCTTCTCTAAAATTATTTAATTTTATTTATTCCTTAAATAAATTTTGAATTTGTACCGATATATCTATTATATATTTCCTTTGCCACTAAATTGCTTAAATAACATCCAATCTGATAAACACTAAATACTTATAAATTATCACTACCTGATAGGCAATACCAAAAGTTCTCCGTTTATTACTAAAGAACCTACAATAATTAGGGTTACGGAATTATGTCTTCGTAGTTTTATACAATTTAACTTCTAGGATACACATATTAACATGTTTTTTTAAAATCTTTCTAATTTTTTATATTTTGAGAACCTCCCCTCTTCATTTTATCTAATTTATTTAATTATTTTATTATCTATTATTTCATTATATTATTCATATTACTCGTGAAAAAAAACTCCTCATTTTTTACTTCATCCCTCAAATAATATTTATCCCCCATCCTCCCAATTTTTTTTTCCCACTCCATTGAAATTCACTCTTCTTCCATTAAATATATTAATTATTATACTTATTATTTATTCATCTTTATCTACCTTACCATCTATCCCTCTAACTTGTAGTATCCCCTCAGTAGTCTCCCGTCCCCGGTAACGTCATCATTGTCGTAGTTAGTAGTAGTGCCAGTAGTAGTTTTAGATATAGCTTTATGGGGATGAGGCACCAAATCATGTGACATATAGTGTAGACACACCTCAGGGCCAATAATGGATGAACATTTGGTGTCAATTCAAGATATTAAAATTTTAAACTATTTGCGCACTATAGTGTTCCCTCCCGCTAAATATATTATTATATATTTTCTACCCAAACCCTCACACTAAAAAAAAAATATTATATTATCTCTAAAATTTTATTATAAAACCTAGTCACCCAATACAAAATATATTTTTACTACCTATCACTACCTACTACCTATATACCACCCTACCCTCTATTTCTTTCCCTGAAAACTCTATAATACCCCTCATATCACTCTATATTTTTTATTTGCATAATATATAATAATTATAACAAATTATTTATTTAATAAAACTCCATTATAATCCCTCATATCATGAAAGAGACAGTAGCACCCAAGCCCTGGGTGGATAATAAACCATTCATGCTATCCAGCCCCCACAAATAAACTTATTTCCCCCCCCCCCTCGTCTGACCACCCCTTCACGCGTTCTATATTATTCACCTTCTTCACCACTTTCACAAAACTCACGCCCCCATAACCAATACTTCATTCCTCTGTCACTCCGTTCACCACTTCGAAACCAAGTATTAATCATTTCCCCACTTCCTTACCGAGTCTTCAATAAGGATAAGTATAAATATAATGAGTTTTACCACCACCAACAAAAAAAGTTGACTTCCTTAAGACAATGTTTGAAGGCCATTGTCAGTTTAAAATTTTAAGTCTTCTAAATTTACCTTTTTATATTTATATACTATAAAAATTTATAAGTGCGTTAAGTGTCAAAGCATATAAGTATCTCCCCCCCTTTTTGGATATTCAAAATAACTACCCCTACATATTATTATAATATACAATAATAATAATAATCACATGATAATAAATCATTCACTTATATATATTTATATTTATCCTATATTCGACATCAGCATATATTATAAATAATTATACTCTACTTTTTTTATATTATCCTTTACCCTTATTTTTTATCATTTCTATATATTCATATCTATTTCACCACGTGGTAATTACATTCCATATACAATAAATACCTATAGAAATATTATAAATTAGATTACTAGTTCCCCTACCTACCCTCCTACTTCTTACCCTCACTACCCTACCCTCACTATATATCCATATATTTACCCTTAATATATATATATCATATACCCTCCTATACTATATCACTACACCCTCCAGTGGGTCGAATAAGATGATATATAGCCGACCTTGCAAGTATGATTCTCCCTCTATGATAAATTTGTATATTCGTAACACGATGCAATTAATTAATGTTCGAACAGCCCGTCATAACCACTGCATAAAAATATTTTGGTATATACTTCCCGCTATAGGTGGTATTTACCTCCGAACCGCGTCTGTCGCCGCATGTAGCCACATTCGCCTCTCACAGGTTGGGCACTCACTTTTAAAGGCGCTATATAGTTAATTATATGTCTATTATTTCTTTAACCTATTAAATACTACTTCTACACATTCCGCGCTAGTAGCTGCGATCATTTTTTGGCAGGATGAAATCACTGCATGACAAACTACTAGAACGGGCGGATGTACTTTCCTAACTTTTTAAAATGGGATGATACAGGACAGTCTCCACAGCGTGGGAACCATAATTTATCACACTAGCCAATCCTTTGGATTGCATTATGGTGTTAAGGGCTTGCGTTGTGCTTATACAAGACCCTACTGGCTTAACACTCTCGTTATTCCTTAAAAGATTCTGCGGGAAAAACAAACCTCGATTTGACACCCAAGTCTCCATTTTCCTGCTACACCCAATACTCCCTAATATCACTTCCCGAACCATTTACCGGCAACCAACTCAGACCTCCTTCTCAACAACCCGCGCATTTCCCTCCTTCGAACATGCAATTCGGACCCCACAAGGATTAAGTTTAGACCTTATAATAAATAGTATATAAAAAATTAACACGGTTCGCACTCTTTCATTACTATAAATTAAATTAATAATTCAAATTCTTTAAGGGATTTTTTATAAACTATGTTTTTTTCGACATATATGAAAATGTATTTGCTAACATACATTTCCTAATGAATAGTTAGATAACACAACCATATATAATAAATCTTTATACATACTTTAAAACTCGCGTAAATGTTAGTGTGGATTTATTAAACCGAATTTATTAATATACGTGGTATGAATGTAATACACTCTCATTCCTATCTCCTATAACCTTGGTTATTGTTTACATTGATACCACCTGTCTCTCTCTACCTTTGCGTTCTATTAATTCTGTCATAATATGAATACTCTATGAGTATCCTCTCCCCGCAAAGATCCCTTCACGCCTATCTCACTTCTCTCTTCGCAAAATTATATTCATGTCTTTCAACGCCATTTAAAAATATCAAACTTTCCCAAAAAAAAAAGGAATCCCTTCCATTTGACAAATGGTTAAGATCCCCCACCCTTTTCTTCCGCTCATATTGTGCATACCCTTGTCACTCGCTACCATCCCTCCTCCCCTCCCTCCCCTATGTTGATATACACATAGGTAGATTAATATCTCCTACCTTCCTCGTATTCCCCTACACCCTAAGAGTAGATGATACCGCTCAACTCAAAACATCAAATATTATGTCTTATTTTTAACATTTGTATTTATTTTTATCCTCGTCCTACATCATACCCAAATTTTTTTTTACACCACAAACCTCTCCCCCACTCCTTTTCTCTATTTCTTTCTTTCTACTTCTATCCCATCCTGATGAGGAAAAAAAAAAAATATTACATTAACGTTTGTTTGTTTCCGCACATTGGGACAGTGAGGTTATTTCACATCTTTACATGCTCCCTTCAAATCAATCTCTTTTCATATCCTTTTAAATGAGGGATCTCACTACAGTGAACATTTTGTATACTTGAAATTGACGCAAGTCAATCGAAACCCACATAGAGCCTAAGGTTCACCCATTCGTAGGGTGGCCTAGGGCTCCTGATTAGGAGTAAGTTGTTAGTGACTCTATATCTTACAACGTACGTTCTTAACGTCAAACTTATGCATTCGTTATTATTCTTTTCTCTAATGTACCCCCTTGAAACTAGATGTATTTTATTCTCTGATGTTCGAATATAATCCGCAGGATAAGCTGGACAAGTCTTTAAGCGTATTTATATTCATTTCGCTTACTAAGTTATGCTTTAATAAATAGGGTTGTCTTTGACAAGGAATTGACCATAAAGAATTCCCTTTTTTTCTGTTATCGTCACTTATTTCTTGTGTACAACTTTTTTTTTTAATCTATATTATTATAAAGAGAGGTTTTTTTTTGGGAAAATAAAACACAAAAAAATGGGAGAATTTTATGAAAAATAACAAAATATTGAGCTGCTAACTGTACTGGGTTCCATCACTTTGGTTAGACTATC
Source organism: Trachelipus rathkii (assembly GCA_015478945.1). NCBI lineage: Eukaryota > Metazoa > Arthropoda > Malacostraca > Isopoda > Trachelipodidae > Trachelipus > Trachelipus rathkii. The sequence continues at coordinate 37,508 of JABUQX010025670.1, forward strand.
GGGGATGCAAACATAGATACCAACAAGGACACCAAACACGTAACATCGGGGGGAAATCAATAGCGGGGTGGGGGGGTTCTTGAAATTATATCTAAATTTAACTTTTATCTTTTTTCCTTTCTGTGCGATATGTGATTAGTAAACCAAAGTCCATATATGTAATACAGTAATTGGGAATATACCTCAAATGATTCAAAAATTTTTTGGGGGGGGCTGTGTGGAAGCACAACATAAAAACGGACCAGCAACTTTATTCCATTTCGGTACTTAATCTAGTCTAACTACCTCTTAAATATATTCTCTAGATTTATAATAAAAATAAAAACAAATTGTGAGAGAGGAAAAAAAAAAAATTATGTTATGCCTAATATAGATGTCTTTTATGGGGGTTAGTCTTTTAGTAATAATCTATATTTTTTGTTAAATCCTTATTGGAAGGCCATGTATACTAGCCTGGGGAGGTAAATTTCAAACACGTTGGCCTCTTTTTGGCGATGTGTGGTGTGAGGGGGAGAATCAAGGAGGAAATATCACCTTGGACAAAGGAGTTATATCCATTTGATGTCCCTCCTTCGCAGAGGACATTATAATAATTATTCATGATCCCTATTTATTCATCTTAATAGGTTATTGTTTACATAACTACATCGCAGTGGTGCCTCAGATCAAAATACGGACCAATCCCACAAGTAGGAAGTGGTAAATGAAAGGAACCAAGAAATAATAAATCTGCCCGTTTTAAGTGAGAGTACCCTCCATAAATGGGCTCCCCCATAAAAGAATATACCTAACAGTACTCCGGAGTCATTAACCAAGACTTAGCACAAATGCAACCTAACTCCCATTAACATTTTATGTTGGAATACGTGGGCGTCAAACAATATAATATAGTATCATCTACGCATTTTTCCATTTCATGATGTAATCCAATCAAAAATTACCACATGAACAATTTATAAATATTATTTAATATTACTTGCAATAAGCTCTAAAATAATATGACACAAATATTTATTCACTTTTAAAAATCAAAATCACACAAAGAAGATAAATTAATATATATACATTACCTTCACATATTAGGTAGGGGCATAGAAATAGTGTTTCCCAAAATTATACCCTTCTACGTTCATAAATCTCACCTATTAATTGATTAAATTATTAATTAATTCCCCTTTATTTATATGGATTAGTAGGGTATAAAATATAATTACTTCTTATTAAATTTTTTCCTCATAATATATAATAAATATAATATTATCCTTATTTTTATTTACTTATTCATTCCCTTTTATTCCCTCATCTATCATAAAACTTTATTATTCCTCTCAGTGCCCCATGGGGATTGATGTGAAATTTATGTTATTTCCCTCATTATTACCATCTAAACAGCAAATAGCCGTATTAGATCATGTATTATCATTGATTGATTCTTAATATTATTTCTTTGCATAATGCCACTCTTAAACTAAGTTTAAGTTAATTATAAAGTGGTCTTCCAACTGCTCCTTGGGGGGTTAAAAATCCCCCTTTCTCCTTGGTTCTCGCCTTCTCTTATCCGTTATTCAACACCAATGCATCGCTTATTATTTTGATGACTTATGATCGCAGAGAAGACGAAGATACAAGAGGATAAATATAGTGATTGATTCGATAGTTTAATTTATTTAGGAATAAAATTAAATATAGTACTATATTTTAATAAAATAAATATACTTTTTAATATATAATATATTAGTGTATTATTTATATATAGTTACAACTATTTGCTGAATTATTGAGCGGAGTTGTATCTAATAATTCAAATAGAACGTAGTTAAGTTATTATATATAATATTAATAAACGGTCGCACAAATTTGTATAGAAGATAAAATGTTAATGCTATTCATAATCAGAATATAAAAAAATAACATAAATAAACGAGACACATTCTTTCGATATTCCATAATAACTTATCTAATACACACTCACAATATATATATATAGAAAGTAGTAGAATCATATGAGTATCATACAAAACTAATCTGAGTTTATAAAAAATAGGGCGTTCAGATAACAGCAATTATGTCACATGATGATTTAAACTCCTGAACTAAGTAGGTGAAATTTTAAAAAGAGGAAATCATAAATTATTGTAATTAAAGATATTTACCTAAATCTAAGTAAGAATTTGGGTGTAGGCGTTAAATACGATACAATAGCGATAGTTAATATAATGTGTGTGTTATCAGCACTATGTGGTCGCTAGCTTTGAAATTGAATTAATATGACTGCTCTTGAAGCCGTGACTAACAATCAAGCACTTATCGGTAATCACCACGAAAGATATATTTATAATGTGGAAATAATTTCTTTACTATGATATTGATTGCAAAATTAAGAAGAAACGGATTTGAACGGCACTAATTTTAATAATATTAGGAAAAATGCTGAAATCTTGAAGATGATAAATATTTTTTAGAATATTTTAAACACCTTTCATAAGAAAATGATCAATGTACTCTAAGTTTCATGTTATTCTAAATTTTCATTGATGAAATTTATTATAATTAACCAAGAATGATATTAACATAAACATAACAGAGGTATTAATTTCATTAAAAATTAAATTAAAATGGTTATATAAAGAAAGTAAATAGATTAATTTGTTATTTCCTAAATTTAAATTTTATATAATATTGTAATTTATGTTGTAGAAAACAAATCATATTTATAAAAGTAAAATGATTCAATTGATATTATAGCAATAAATCATCTAGAAGTAGTATTGAATTGTATTACATTTTATTTCATTATAATAAGAAGCTCTAACATAGATACTAATCATTAAAAAAAATGAGTTATTAATAAATTATAATATTATATATATATAAAACTTAAATTGTTTTTTATCTTATATTAATTATAAATTTAAAAATTCACACTCACTTATAATATTAAAATTAAATAAATATATCTAAGTTTTTAAAGCTAATTTTAATGACATGTAATTGATATAGGTATTATAATATGGATGTATGGTATTTAAGGTGATATCTTTATATAAAATATTTTTGAATTGTAAAAAATTTAATAAAACATTAAAAAGTAACTATATTAAAATAAAATTGTTGTTTCTTTGTTTTAAATTAATTTTATTCAGTAATTAAAATAATTAAAAAAAATAACTCATAACATTCTTCAAATTTAATATAAACATAAAAAAAAAATGTAGGTGGGTGATAGGGTCGCTTATTAGGGAGAACCAGACGCGTGCATGATGACATGGGAGAGGAGGGGTGCCCTGGGGATAAATATAAGGGCCTATAATCACCCACACATATGTGTTATTGTCTATTGTTACCCTCAATAATAAGAACCAATGCCTCCCTTTATTTTAAATGGTTGGGGTGCCCCCCCCGGGGGAAAAAAAGTAAGGAAAAAATTATTTGGAAAACAAAAAAAAAAACCCCCTGGAAAAACCGCAGTTAAATCTAAAAAAAAAATTTTAAGTAAAGAAGGTAAAAGCGAAAAATTGTAAAGTAAAAAACATACCCCGCACAACAAAACATCCTCTTTTTTTTTTAAAACTACACATTTTCTCAAAAAAATTTTATTTAATAACTTACAAATTTTTGTTTAGTTTTCCTATTTTTATAATTAAATAATTTAATATTATATATATATATAATAAAATAATTTATTATTATAATTATAATATATAATATACGTTATAATTATTATAAATTTTATTATTTAACATTTTATGTTTGTTATAAAGTTTTACAGTACTTAATTAATAATATGTATTTAAAGAATCACATAGCATACATGTATAGCTGCTACAACCCATAAGTACAATTTTTAGAATCTTGTGTTTAAAGGAATAAATAATAAAATGGGTGCGCCCCTCACTTTTTGGTAAAGAATGTTAATAGATTCCATGCATTGCAATCAGCAGGTTTAATTAAGAAGTGAAAATTTTTTATATTTGAAGATCATGGAACCATTGGCCCCAAACCAGTGATATTAATTCACTGGCTGGCCACATAAGATATGTTTGCTCCCGGTGGGAATTCCTTTGCTGTGGGCTCCTTCTTTCCCACCATACTAAAACAATTTTAACTGTTTAATATTTTTTCTTAATAATACAAATTCAAATAATTAAATTTTGTTTGTTTTCCAATATATTTATTTATATAAAAATCTTCTTTTCAAAAACTTAAATTCCCAAATATTTTTTTTGCTGTGTGGTGGGCGAAAACAAAATGGTAGATAAAAATCCCCTATTAACATACAAGAAAAAGTCACCTCATTCACCTTTCTTTCAAATTTTGGGTTTTTCTCCGCGAAATATCTCCTTTAAAATTTTTTTTGTGGAAAAATATTAATTTATCCAATTGAAAAAATATAATAACAAACCGCGCCCTTCAAAACAAATTTTTCTCTAAAAAAATATTAATATTATCTGTCCAGTTTAAAAACTCACAAAATTTTTTAAGGATTTTTAGTTTTTTTTGTAAATTCTTTATAAAAAAAAACAAAGGGAACAAATTAATTTAAATTTTTGGGAGGGAAAAAATCCCTGTTCTGACACTTAATATTTTAAGTTTTTCACTGGGAAAAAGGTGGTAATTAAAATGTTATTAATTTATTCTCTCAATTCTATAAATTTATATTAGGTCTACAATTCTTAATCCCATTCCATTTATTAAACCATTCCCCGATCATCTTAAAAATAGTTTCTCGTATTTATTTATAATTTTAATCTATAAAAATTATTTCAATTTTAACTTGGTATAAATGATGTATTGATAAAATATTTTACATGTTATATAATTTAATTTTATAAATTAATTTATTATTTGGTTGTTTAGAAATTATAATATTTCTTATAAATTTTTTTATAAATAGTAAATTTTTATTTATTAACGTTTTATATAAAAATAAGGTTATTTTATTTTTTAAATATATACTATGAATCTATTTATGAGGAACTTGGAGTTTCCTTCACTTGTAAAGTTTATTACAGTTATGAAGTATGTAAGGATTTAAAAAGTCCCTGTACTTAGTTTAGAAAACTGTATATACTAAAGCTTTTTTTTTTGTGGGCGCCAAAAATTAAGGGGGGGTTCTCTCCCACAATAAAGGGCCTTGGGAAAATTGAAAATCGTGGAAAGTTGGGGTTTTTAACACAGCTTTGGGTTTTTTTGGGATAACACACCGTTTAAGAGGTTGGGCGGGGGGCGGGGGGGTATTGGTTTGGAACAATTTGAAAGGGAAAAGAAACGAGGTTATTTGGGTGAGGGGAGGTGGGTTTGAACACTCAACTTCACCTTTGAAAGAAAGATAGGGGGGCCATAACCATCACAGATTATTAAGTTCTTTCCAAAATCCCATGGGGGAAAAAACCCCCCTTTTAAGTGGAAAACGTGGCGGGGTCTCTCTGGTTCCTTTCCCCCATGATTAATGACTTTTAAAAAATGGGGGGGTTTTTTTTTACAGAACAGGCGGGGACTTTTTTTAAAAATACTGGAAGCTCCAACATCTTCAGTTATTTTCTGCTTTCTTGGCCTATGTGCATTGAAAATAATAAGAAAGAACCACGGGCCAAGAGTTCTCGGGCCCCCGCCGCCGCTCTCCCCGATTAATACCAGACCCCCCGCTATTAATTATTGTAGGGTTTTAAATTTGCGGTTTAGAATAAAAAAATCAAAGTTAGATATTAAATAAAGGGAAATTATTAGGTAAGGTAATCACAATAATCCCAATATAAACAGGAACTTTAAAATGTAAATTATATTTAGAAAAATATTCTGGGGATTAAACATTGTTTTGACTCTTATATTTAGAATTTTATCATTCATTAGATGAACAAATTAGAAAGGGTTTTTTGGTGGTGGGCAACAAAAATGAAATTCTTTACTGCAGTTTTCTCGCCTTAAAGTGTTTTTAAAGCATTTATTTCTCCACAAAAATAGGGGGTTTCATATTTTCTGATCAAAACACTAAATGGGGTTTTTAATACTACGGATAAAAGTTATGACAAAAACATAACTTGGATCTTGGGGGCAGGCCATTATTTGTTGAAGGGTTTTACCGCACCTCCCCCCCTTGGCGGGCGTCTTGGAGAAAAAAACCATACCAAAAGAAAACAATTTAAGATATATTTATAGAAAAAGTAGACAGTAGGCTTTCTGGATGTGAAAATAGAATAAATAAAAAATATTAAATGTAAAAAGTGCCAAATTTCTAGTACAAAGTATATTTTCAATGAGGAAAAAGACGTTTATGGTATTATTAACCAGTTGCTCGTATAAAAATAGTTCTTTATCATCTCTCTCTTTTATAGTTTAAAGCAAAGACTATTGCCAATGCATCCTATAAAGGATTTTAATTGCCACAGAGAATAAATTATAAAAGCAACCTCCACACTCACCCCTCCCCCACCATATAGAATATACCCACCCATCCTTGGAAGTGGGGAGCCATTATAATTATACCGACTAAAATTATAGTATTGGTTATTTAAATTATTAATTATATATTTTAATATATACATAGAAAAAAAATAATAAAGAAAGATTAATAAAAAATTAAAGTTTTTTAAAAAAATAAAACACCTAGTTATTATAATAATTTTTATAATAAGATAAAATAAAATTGATAAAAGGGAGAGAAAACAATAATATAAGAAAAAATGGTCTATTATTGGAGTGGTATTTTGTTTTTAATTTTTTTTGCGCACAAGTATAACGGAAAAACACCGTTAAAATTTTTAAAAAGAGAAAGAAGAAACTCCTTTAAGAAAAAAATTAATGGCTTAATAAGAAGAAAGTAAGGTTTTTTTGGCCAACGGGGCGGGATTAAAAATAAAAATAAAAGGCATAAAATAAGGGGGGGGGAAAATAGGGGGGTGTCCGTATTTAGTTTGAAAGGAAAATATAAAAAAGTCCCATACGAGGTGGAAAGAGGAGGATTGCCTTTCCCTTGAAAGGAAAGTTTATTTTTGGGTTGTCTAGGGAATGGTTTTTATTTTTATAAGAAAAAGGGGCGGAAATTTTTTCTCGCCC
>JABUQX010025671.1:0-22500 GCA_015478945.1 Trachelipus rathkii
TGCCATGTTGATCTTTACTGTAGGGTAGTATAAAAAAGAAGATTAGTACATAGTAATGATGACTTATCAAAATAAAAGATATAATAATAAAACATTATAAAAGGTTACATATTATGATAAATTATGAAAATTATGATATATTATGAAAAAGAAAGAAATAATTAAATAATCTCAGTTTTGGGTATTATTTAATATGCTGTAATTTTTTGTTGGCCATTGTCATGCTGTGAATTTTGGCTGAAGTTTGAATTAAATTTGTGGACAGTTTGGATAGGCCCATTAAAATGCGATTGAAATTATTAAAATCAATACAATATTACCGAGATTCTATGAAAAATGATTTTAACAAAATGCTATCGAAATTATTAAAATCCGCGAAATCGCGCCAATTCCGATCAATCGCGTACCTTTAAAACCGCAGACTACGATTCAAAGTTTACGGGAGTTGCCATCAAATAATTATAGTGAATGCCACTTACACATTTCAAGTAACATGGGTCATTTGTAACATCTGAGCCATGAATAATGGGTCGCGGAGTATTATAATATATATATACAGGAGTTTTAAATAACTCTGTAAAGGCAGTGATTACCTCAGGAATGGGTAATTGTCCTGGAAATTTTAGTAACCGGAGTCGTTTAGGTAAATGGTTTCCTTGAATTTTATATTTTATAGGGTATTTTTGAAGTTCTTGAATCAAGATATCGCGAACGTCCAAATGGCGATCTTGAGTGCTATATAGAAACATAGACAAGCCTGTAGCAGTGATCCCTCCCTGGTATTTCAATTTGATATTATGCAATAACCCTCGGGAATGAAATCAGGGAACCGCTCGGTGATGAGTTTCTCTATATTTTCATTTCTATGAGACCGAGAAAGCAATCAGCCACAATCGTTTTTTTGTGCCTGAAATGTACCGAATTTCAAAATATATTCCAATCAAGTTCTTACCATAGTTCTGGCTAATCTGCCATCTACCAAACTCATATTTTGTAAATAATAAGAGGATATGGCTTCGTGAATATGATGATTTTTACACAGTGGCGAAGTAATAAGGAGGAATGATTTGTTCAGCCGGCAAGGGAGTAAAAGTGTTTATGCAGATGGACCCATAATTTTTTCGTTAGGTCACATTAGAATGTATTGGAGATGAATCGATAGTTTTTCGCTGCTTCTGAATTCAGAAGACAGAAGGCTCCAGGCATTAGAGAGCGTCAGGTGGTGTATTTGTGAAGATTATCAAAAGGGGGACATCATAGGACCTGGTATCGGGAATCCCAGAGATACGGAATCCCTAAAACTTGTGTTGAGTTTTTCAGAAAGCCTGTTGACATTCAGTGGGTCATTACGGTTTACTTGTTTTACTCCCGGTTGTGCAAAATAATGGCTTGGCTATATTTGGGAGCAGTTTTGGGAGATGTGTCCTCTATAAAATTTACTATCCCAAAAACTGACAGGAGATTTATACTGTCGTAAGGTACCGGGAAACTCTAAAGCCGTTAAACATTTTTAGTTGTAAGGCAGTATCCTTATGGGAATGTGGTGAAGCGGAATTAGACGCTCAAGGACGACGAGATGTCGTTTCGCGCCGGGTTTTACTTATTACCGTTTCTTTTTTCTATAGAATGAATACAGATCAAAGGGGTTGAAAAGTGATCCTCACAGTCTTGGATCCCAATAGTAGTATAAGAATGTCGGATGGTACATAACACCTATCACATGGCAAGGTATGAGGTTTAGATACCAAGGCGATCATGCCTCTTGAAAAGTGCCGGGCATATCATTATCAAAGAGGCATTTTAGTATTCATACTTGTGAGCAATGGGGTGGCAAAGGCAGTTTTTTCAATCACAGCATCCATAGTTACCTGGTATGTATCCGCGAGCTAAAATCTAGTAGTAAAAGATAGTAGTATGGTCATTCGAACATGTTGTATAAATAAGGGTCAATGAGATTAGGGCAAAAGGGGAAAGACTCAGGTTTCGTGGACTTATTTTAGGTTGTCTGTATATAATAATAAAGAAGTTTGTTTCCATTGGTTTTCCTTACAGAAACTACTAGGGCGTGAGTACGGAGATTTACTGGTCGATAATTGTTTGTTCCAAAGAGGTTTTAACATTGCTCCTTCAATTTCCTGGCAATGTGGAACTAGAAAAGATGTAGGGTATTTACTGGCCGAGAGTTTCTTAATTCTTGAGTGTGTTAATACTTAGTCGTTAATGCACATCATGAATGTAGTAAAATATAAGATAAATGTTTATGAGAATATCAACGAGCATTTGTTTCTGAGATTCAGAAATGGGAATATTCAGAGAATTAAAATCTGGGCGTTGTATTTTAGCATGGTTGCCACGTTCATCCAGCAATATGGTACTAAGATTATCTAGGACGGAGAATATTCACTAATTTTATATTTATTTAGAGAGATTTCCTTTCTTTAAGTGAAAAACGGCCAATAAAGTATTTTCGGGTAGATTAGCAGGTCTATCTGAACGTGATTAATAGAGAGCTATTATGACGAGCTAGGAAGCGGATAAGATCAACACGGCCCAGAAACTGGAATCTTAGTTTGTACTGCGTTCGGTAATACCTGCGAAAAGACGTCAAGCGAAGAAGGGAGAAGTAGAAGAAGGGCAAAGCAACATCACTAGCCTCGACCGTATATGGCGGGGCTACATTGACCGAATGTAGATATTACACTCAATTGAAGAAGAGGTTATGGACAACTTTCGTCTTTCGCTATACAAAGTTGGAATTTAGATTTTTACAACAGGGTGAACCCTGATCCGTCAAGTCAGGCAATAATGCATTATCTTGTAATGCAGCAGCTCCCAGAATAACCGAATACGGCATCATTTCGGTCGGGATTACTAAAAAGATTATAGGCTTAGTACAATAATTACTATCATAAAAAAACAAAGGGGATTCTATATACGAAGTTATAGGAATAATGTGATCTCGTACTAACCCACTTATGGACGTAACCCTAATTTCAGAGGATGGTTGTAAAGGTACATTCTTTAATTGGTTATCAAGTATTGTTGTACTTATGAGATTTACTCCAACACCACTGGTAACCATACATTCAGTAAACCCGGAACTATTTGGGGAAAAAGCAACTGAGATAAATAAAGGGTCCGTAGTGGAAAAGCTAAAATTTATTCTTTCCTTAAATGAATCGTCATGCTGTGTCAACGTGGGATTAGTAACTAAGGGAACATCAGTAAGTTGTCCTTGATCTCTGTCAGCAACAATATTACTAGAGTTAATGTCTGTAACTGAGTCCAGCACTATGGTCATCTCCTCAGAATGACTCTTTTCTGGGGAGACTAGTAGTTTAACTTCCCGGGAGGTGATGGACTAATTCCTCGACACCGTCCTTCATAGTGTGATTTACCACAGCCGTCGCAAGGATTGAAGAAGCGCCGTTGAGGAAGGGGTTTGTCATCAAGTCGTGATGTCAGAGGTCGTGAGTCGTATTGTACGTCAGTAGTGTTAGTAGGCGGATGCGTATAAATTTTTTTTACTGCTCCTGTTAAGAGCTCGCGAGGGGAACGTTCGGTCGGAGGTCCAGAGTCAGCTGTCTCTGGTCTAGGAGGTGTTCTTTGGGGACATTTAATTCCCGGATGTGGGCCTCTACAAAAAGGACAAGTCGTTTTTCGAGAAGTGGGAGGCGAAGAAGAAGTAGTTCTACGTGCTTTACACTCGGCCTTCACATGTCCTTTCTTTTTGCAGTAACTGCAAAGGCCAAGGTACTTGTAACATTCTCGCATGTTATGTCCTCTGATGTCACAGAACTCACATACAAGGTCGGAGGTCACGCGAGACGAAGTGGCGGGAGTTTCTGAAGAAGAACGGCTACGTTGGTAATCTTGATAAAATCGAGAACCAGTAGTTTTCTTAGGAGGGCTACGGGATGGACGAGTGGAAGAACGAAAACTCTGGGATTTGATTTGTTTCCCAGAGTCCTCTTTTTCTTGAAGGGTTTCCACCCAATTGGGTGAAACATGGTCAATACGGATGACGGACTCAACCGTTTCATTGAGTTCGTCGTGAGGTGTTTATCTGCGAAGGCAAGGGCATAGGATTTTTGACTCAGGGCTGTTTAATGCGAAAATCGAGAAGATTGGCAATGGAATTTGGAATTCGAATATTGTGCGGATTAAGAGAATCCAAATTCCATCAATATTAGTCCATGGTGGCACGGTGAAATATCCCAACCAAGGTTGATGCATCTTGATTTACTCCATTACTAGACTTTTTTTTTTCTATGTAGGAGGAAGACTTGCGATAGGAATGCAGTGCGTAAGAGTAGTGCGTGCTCGCGCATGTCTAATCCGCGATACGCTCTTCGGGCAAGACGTTCAAGACGGAGGGCAAACATTTTTATGCTCTCGTTTTTATGTCGACGAGCAGAATGATACTTCTGTATTTGGTAGTCTTTTTTCTTTTGTTCCTCGTCGTACCACCAACGAACAAGATCATTTCGGACCGAGAAGTAATTTCGGTCGTCTTTAGTGAGTAAATAATATAGTTGTGAGAATTTACCCTCTAGTTGTCGACCAAGAAGGCGCAACCATTGCTGAGGAGCATTAGGGTAGTGGAGTCTACAATATGCCTCAAAGTCATTAAGATACACGATAAAGTCTTGATCGGCTTCGAATTTAAACTTACCAGGATCAACGACTTTAAGTTTTTGACTATTTATTGCAGTTAGTTAGAAAAACTATTGCTCGTCTCTCATTGCATATCAATTGTATAGTCAATTTGCGAACATGGAATAAATGAGATCATGACGAGAACCTGAGTGGATCAAGGTTTTCCGAACGATCGTGATGCGGCTGGGGAGGTTTGAAGAAGCGGCTACTTTTGCGGACTATAAAAATCGTCGCGAGGTATTCACAGGAGTATACTTCGACCAGTAATACGAGAATAGTCGTATTTGATCTGCGCGCGCTCGATTAGGATTGCGGGAGAATACAGTCGTTGATCACGTGATATAGTTATATTTATTACACCAGTAGACGACCTACAAATTGAGAGTTTTTGCAGATTTTGTGACGGTCTTGAATGGACAAAATTGAGTTTCGATAAAGATTTGCCGCGTTCACGTGAATTAATAATCCTTCTCATCCATCGGAGCATAGTAAATCAGAATTGGTTAGGATTTCAGAAAAGGTCGAAGGGGGTACGGACAAATCAGGAGGGAAAAGATCGGATAATGATAGGAATTACGTAATGAAGTGATGAGGGTAAGTGTTCATACTGTCATGTTTTGCTTGAGAAAGGTTTGCAAAGCAGAATCGAGTGGAGGGAGGAGGATAAGATTCATATCCTAACCTCGTCGTTGGCGTCGAAATAAAGATGAATAGAGGTCAGAATCGGAAAACTGTTTGGGTGTTGTTGATTGCACTTATTTTTCTAAGGTGTCCATGGCTTGTCTAAGCTATTAAGAACTTTTTTCAAAGTTGGTATGTCAGATAAGTTCTGTATTAAGTCCTTATCGACATCCTTTGTATCTCTCTCATCTGCAGATTCATCAGGTGAGTGAGGTCGATGATGAGAACGAGGAGACTGAGGAATTGTCTTATTTTCTTTAGGTGGATGATCCACGATTGCATTTGGATCCAACCCACTTGCAGAACCAATATCACCGATTCCTGCAACAGCATTAAGGGCATTATGTGAATCCCTTTCTTTGCTTTGGTCTTTCGACATGATGAAAAGACAAAAAGTGAACAAAAATCGCGATGAATTATAGTGTGAACAAGTCACAAGATGTGAATTAAGCGCAACCCGACAAGAGAAACAAAGTCCCTGTTCGGGCGCCAATTCAATTTGTATTTATGTAACGGAGTGTAAAAGGTTAATTTTACACACCGCACTTTTGAGAATTTCAAATCAATTTGTAGAATATATAAAGTTAAGAAAATTATCCTATCAATGTTTAGAATTGATGAAACACCCAATTTTACCTGATATGGTTGAAATCTTGGTGACTGTGACAGCCTTACGTGAAGGATTTCTGAGCCAGGCTGCGTGTTTTTCACCAACTCCAACGAGTTTCCTTCTAACAAGTCCAAAGATACAGTCACTGGACTCTGTTTAGTTGTCAATGTTGCGCCTTCAGAAATGTGATTAAGAGGTGGCATAAACAATTAGACAATTCCGAATTATGGCCTGGCCTTTAATAATTCTTAAAGGGCAGCTAAATAAAAAAACGAGCAACGAATATTGTCAATTTTCACGACAACAAAATAAGGATGGAACCAATATGGTAAATATAATGAAACAAGTTTTGTTTCAAGGTTAAAATATAACAGTGTGAAAATATTGGATAAATTAATGTAAGGGGAATATTAGAGAACAATGTTTAAGTCGGTTATACTCTAATACAAAATGACAACGAAAATACGAGCGTATAGTTATGAGAGCAGAGAGCAATTCGATGAGTGAGGACACATCGCAGTGTGTGAAGCTGATTTGAAACTGAGTACAAACGTAGTTCCAAACTAATTCGCTGACCAAAAATAAACGTAATCCAATACTGAAACTTGCAGACCGAAGACTGAAAAGCTGACAATAAAATTAAATAGATAGGTATGGCCAGAGCATTAAAAAATGAGGTAGATATGGAGCCAAGCATTAAAAAGTAATCAAAACTGAACTGATGTTTGACCAAACATTAAAAACCTAGAAAATATACGGGAATTAAATTAAATTTAATGATTTCCAGCTATCATTGGATTATTTATTAACCAGCAAAAAAGTACGGCATTATCCTTTTATTTTTAACACTTCATTACATCTTACCTCGAGGATAGGGGCTTATGTTAATGTTTTGGCGAAGACGGAGAACAGCGTTGGTTGAATAATTGGAAGTGAATGAAACTGTAATTGTTTATAAAATAACGGTAATTTATAAATCATTTTAAGTCATTATATAATTTAAGTTTTACATATATCGGCTTATTAATATTAGATTAATGTCTTTAAATTAGGATGACTTGAAAGTATCTTGAGGTATGGATTGTGCCCGTAATTTCGCACAACTTGTAGCAGTCAAAATAAATATAAACAAAACTATATTTTCATATTTGAAACACTTTTAAGTGGACTCAAAATAAATTAAAAGTATTGAACACGTTAATTATTAGTAACGTACAATGGTACGCTTCATATATAAAGAATAATACAATACAATGATCCGACCCACAAACCTTATTAGGCTTTTCCAATTTTATACTACTTATTGAAATGTTAAAATGGATCAGCGTAAAATTGGATCTTTGTATCATTATTACAGGAGTCGAATGCAGGCACCCGCTGACATAGTATATATATAATAGTTATTATATAGATATGCAACATTTAAATAAATAATAATCATTATCTATAAACACTACTGATGCATACAGAAGAATTTTGTTTAATAATATAATATATATATATATTAGTATATATATATTATATACTATATTATATATAAATCTATTATAATAAAGGTAGTAAGGCGGTAAGTTATATATAATATATAAATGTATATATAAATGTGCGCAGAATCCCTCCCAAGCAAACCATTCCACTCCGCTGATGTCACTTCTGGTAGCACCTCCTTAATATCGAGACTAACCTGGGACCCACTTATGACCTATCTTCAAACCTTCACTCCCATCAATCCCCACTAAAAAGATCAACTACATACTAACTACAAAATCCAACCGGCCAGCATTCACTGAACATATCGAAACCCCACATTAACCCAAATCAATCCATGCAAAAAAGTAAAACTTATCGTTATTCATTTTAAATAATGTTAATCACCAAGCTCAGCTAATTACTACATACCCAAAAGGCCATCAGGAAATACCTATATACCCAACTTTCCCAGAAATCAGGCAGCTCATTTAAACAAGAAACTCCTTGAACTTAGACATATAACTCCACTTAATCACAACCAAATAAAAACAATCATACTACAAATCACCACACTCAAACAATCGGGCAAATAAGTTTTGCGAATAATTAAAATCAACATCATCACGCACTAATAAGATGAAATCCGTGCAGATCAGTGCCAAAAAGCTAATAACTGCTCGAAACAACTCCCTCCTTCTCCATGAACAAAAATCAGACGCCTATGCGAGAAACATTATGTAACATTTTCCGTGCAACAACCCTCCAACTGAAAACATAAAAAACAACTTAGTAAAAGACCCTCGATTAATTTCTCAAGTTAAGGGGACAGAAAGAGATATCAAAGAATGTTGGACAATTAAAATGCTAACCTAACCAGACTAACCTAACCTACATCTGAAACACCGTCGGTGAAATGGTCACCTTTTCCTTATGGTAAAGAAATGTCAGACGTAAATTCCTGGCAACGTTAATATTAGTGCCCTCATATCTGGAAACGCATTCATACAGCCGAGAAATGATGTCAACTAAAAAGACGATAAATCTTCTCTCGTCCTCATCCAGTTAAACTTCTGGAGAAACTAATATTAAAGCAAAATCTACCCCTCTTCGATTACTCGCCAGTTTCAAAATGCTTTAAGTAGCAATCCAACTGCCACACTACAGCCTTAACTCCTCAGCCAAGCATATACAACGGCTATCAACCATCCCATCATAGATCCATCTCACGCAATCGACATCAACAAGCTTTTGAACGGTTCCCCATTCGAAATCTTATACAAAAAAATACTTCAATCCCCCTAGAAATTAAGACAAAAATTGCTTTCTTAATTTTCTCACTAACCGTTTTGCTAAGATTCTCCACAAAAACAATCTCTCCCATCCATTAAATACAAAAGGGGTCCGCAAGGGTGATTCTCTCTTCCATTCTCTTTAGATCATTTTCAGCAGCGGACGCTGCCCATCCTACACAACAATCCACAAATTCTACATACGCAGAATGTATTCAGTCATTCCAACATCATATGTAAATATAGGTACTGCATCCCCAAAGAATATTGTACGAACAATTAGAATTGGTTACTATCTCCAACAGGATACGGATCCGCATCAATCTCTATCGCCTCTCTATCCACACGCCGACACCAAAGTCTCAATCAACCAATTAAGTTTTCCTGAACCATAATCCGTTCCTAAAGCAAAACGACCAAAAAATATTAGCACTATACCTATGGCAAACACATGACGTTTCTCCCCTCCCCGCCCACTCCGACAAATCACTTATCATATCCCCAAAGAAAACTAACACCACGAACCTTTCCAACATAACTCAGGACGGAAACACCCTTTACCACACGTTAATAAACAACTTAAAAAATATAAAACTATTCTCTATCCCCCGCATGGTTCCAAGCACTGTCAAAATCTAACTCAAAAAATTAGCAATTACACGAACAACGCCCTTAGATTATGAAATGGATGGACTAAAACTAGCCCATGAACATTTACATGGCGAGACTTACATATCTATTCCAGCACCTAGAGATGGTGGGACTCATTCTAGCCAGAAACCTAAATCACACCCATTGTCACAAATATTCTCCACCTCCACACAGACTAAAATCCACGCTCCTTACACACAGCTAAATTCTATATGATTGAGATCTATAATAATTATTCCTCCTCCAATCCAATAGGTGTTCCATATGTTTACACAATATCCATACCAATAACTAAAGTACCTACAACACGGCCAAATAAATTTATAACTCCCTCCAAAATCTGGCAATAGAGAAACACGATGTCAGAAGAGGCCAAATTGACCACTCGCCGGGAGCAGATCAGGTCACCGAATAAATTAATTTACATATTAAAATATAGGATTCAACTAGACAATGTTGCTCGGCCACCGTGCACCAGATGTCACGATTTCCCAAGACACAATAGAGCACCTCCTTCTGGGTGTGCTCGTCTTCGACGCCCGCCGTGCCAACTTTTCTATTAGTCTCCTTTTCGACTGTGGAATCCAGCCACAGACGCGGTAAGCCGGTTTCCTGGAAGCCGTGGTGGCCCTCCATGTTGAGGTGGGCAGGGCAGAAGTAGAGTAAGTATAGTAATATTATATATATATATATATATATATATATATATATTTAAAATAGTAATATTATGATATTATAGTATATTATATATATATATACTAAGAGAGTTATATATATCTTATATAGTAGTATATATGATATATATACTATATCTATTCTTATATATTATAATTATATATATATATATAAATTTAATATTATCTATTATATAGTATATAATATATATTATATATATATATTAGTATATAGTATATATTATATATTAAGTATATATATATTATATATATATATATATATTACTATATATATATATATATATATCTCGGTGCGGTGAGGCGTGGTGCGCAAATTGTGGTAAGGTGCGCATTGAAAAAGAGAGAGTGCGGTGCTGTGCACACGACCTGCAGGTGCGGAGCGGTGGGTGCCGCAAAAATCGGTTCTCGGAACTAGTATAGAAGATAGTTAGGTCTGTATAATTAACAAAATAATAACTAAATATAGATATAAATAAAAAAAAACACAATTGCAAAGGGAATTTTTATTTTCATATATATATATACTTTCATATATACGAAAATCAAAGTAAAACCAGAGATAAACAATCTAGTGACCAGTTTCAATATATATATATATATATATATATATTATATATATATATATATATATATATAATATATATATTAATATATATATATTATATATATAGTATATATATACTAAATATATATTATATATATGATTATAAATGTAAAAAATAAATAAGGAATTAAAGGTAACAGTTAATGAACACATATTCACCTCTGCTTAAAATATATATTATATATAAGTAATATTATATATAAATTATTATATAATATATATATATATATATTTATTATATATATATTTATATATTTTATTAGTATTATATATATATATAGTACTAATATATTTATTTTTTTTTTTTTTTTTTTTGAGTAGTGTAAACAGGACCAACAAGACGGCTACAATGAAGGCGGCCGCCTGGGTGAAAATCAGCAACATGGGAGGCCTGTCATATACATGTTAGAATGTCAAGAAGTTTGATTTGTGAAATGAATATTCAGTCAGTCAAAATAAATAAAACTAAATAAATTTATCTTGCGTTGTTAATATTTAAGATTAAAATCAAAATCAACGCTATTAAAATCTTCTCTTCTCGAAGATTAAAGCCAATAAAGTTACTGCTAAGTGGGAAGATTCAGATAAGATCTGGGATAATCTTTTAGGTGTTATGGACTGTAAAGTAGGAAAATATAACGACAGCGAATAGGGTCAGATGGGAACAAATCAATGAAGAAATGATGAACAGATTGCGGGGTGCGAACGCAAAATTTGCAAATGGGAGAGGGTTCGTGAATATAGTGACTGTGAACGTATGTTTAGTGTGGGGCATTACGAGGCGTTGCAAGTATCAACTCATGTAAGCGTTCTCGTTCTGTGGAGGAACCACTCACCAATGTTTGGCTTTATGTTTCTGAGTTTCCTCACGCCGATCACTCGTACCAGCACTACTTGCCAAAAGATATGAAAGCCGTTGGAGAGCAGATACGTATCAGTTGATGGAGGCGGCCCTTGTCGAAATGGCAATACGGGAGGTAATGAAAACTCCGAGAAGAGGAGGCGGCCAATTTTTGGCCTCTCTGTCAGCGATTTGACATTGCCAGTTTACATCTACATGAGAGGCGAGTCTCACATGACATAATTTGTCTTACGGGATGGAGAAGTCGAAGAAATTGTTGTACAGCTGATACCATTGCATTTTAGAATAAGGGGTTTTAAGCGCTTGTAGCGCGCTACGCGAATCTGAATAAACGACATAATGAGTGATCTGTTAAGGATTAGAAATTCCGAGAAGGGCAATCATTAGCCGTTTAACTCTGCTGTAAAAATGAGCATAAGGGGGCAAGGGTATGGGAGAGTTGCGGTCAGGAAATACAGAAGCGCCCACACTGTCCCTATTTTAGAGCCGTCAGTAAACACTGGAGTAATTATCGTGAGCTGCGGCGTGAGACAGAAATGATGCTTTAACAGCGCGACAGATGGCTGAGATTTGGAGAGAGAGTGTAGAGCCAAGCAAATGGTAAAGGAGAAGGGAAAATATCCAAGGTGTGTAACCTTCGTCAAAAGAGAAGGCAGACTTTTGAAAGAGGATGTTGACAGGGAATAAAGATGTTTAATGACTTTGCAAGGCAGTAATTAGGATTCCTGATGGTACGTCCTGCGATCGGTGTCAGAAGCAGCGGTAATTGGGTTTGAAAACGAAGATAATGCGAAGAGAGAGTGTTCCCTTCGAAGGAGAGTGGCATCACATTGGTTTCACTTCAAGGCTTCTCCGGGTCCTTGTCAGCGAACATTTAGATGTTAGATGCAGGGCTTTTAGTTCTCAAACCAGTGTTGTGGAGCCTGACATATAATTGCAACAGCCATAATCCAGTTCGATCGTTCGGTACGTAAAGACGTAAAAAGGGATTTGCGATCAGACCAGATTTTTGAGGCGAGAATGACGTAGACAAGGTCAAAGGTGAGATGACAAGTTGTTTTTAGTTGTTTATATATTGCGGTGCATATGTTAAGTGGTCATATAGGATGAAGCCCTAAAATCTGAACCATGTGAAGTTACACGAATGGGCGAACCATATAGCGTTAGGTTCGCTGGAAGAAGTGGCAAGTTCTTTGATTCCCTTTTTCTTAAGCACTGCTGAGGTTTTTGGTGGGAGAAAATGGAAGCCATGGGAGCTAGGCCTTGAAGTATTTTCAATAGCTAGTTGAAGTTGTGCGTTCGAGAAAGGGCAGTCTGGCACGGCTATAGTATAATGCTAAGTCATGCAACTATTAGAAGAAAAATTTGACAGTCGCTGGAATAGAGGTAACAATAACATTAAATCCAAGAGCAAATAGTAGTACACTTAAAACTATCTGCGGAACGCTTCATCAGAGTAAAGTGGCGATGACCAGAATAGAAGAACCGAACCTGGATAGATCTGTGTGATAAAAGGCATTTGATAAAAAGAGGAGTTGTCGCGGAAACGCAAGCGAACGAATGGAGTTTAAGGAGAAAATCAGTTCTCCACGTTGTGTCGTAAGCCTTTTCAAGGTCCAAAAGACACCAGAACCATCCCACCAGTGAGAAGGCTCTCGATGTACATGGTCTAATTTTACCAGAGGGTCGCAAGTCGAGCGATTTTTGCGAACCAATTGGAAGTTTGAGAAAGCTTGACGCCTCTCCAGAACAGGGAGTAAGCAGAACCATTTCTCCATTAAGTTTACAGGAGTGACAGGTCATGCGAAAATTGTTTTGGTTGTCTGCCAACTTCGGATCTTTTTCAGGTTTGGGGATGGGAATTACAAAAGCTGTAGTCAATTAGATGAAAAATGATGACTCAATCCAGATTCTGTTCCTATAATACAGCAAAAATGCTGATCCGAAGGATGGATATGACCGGAGCATGATGTAGAAATCATGTCTGGACCAAGGGCACGTCTTTGCTATTTGCCAGTGGTTTGAGACTTGGCATCGGTGGAAAGAAGCTTGTAGGGTTCTGAGATATCCTATTACGCTTGTTGAAAAGACGGTAGTGCTTGTGATCAGTTCTCAGTTTTTTGAGTGCTATCAGTGTAGCGGATGACCTCGAATGGCTGTCAAAGCTATGAACCTAGCATGCCGCTACCACCGCCGGGGCTGAAATCGTATCAGTTATTTCAGCCCATAACGGAGGACTGTGGGTAAGACACAATTTAAGCGACGAGCTGTTTTGCTGTAATTTTCATAGTAAGTGAAGAATAGTGTATAGTGGAGTTATCAGCACTAGTAAGAAGAGATAGTGTAACGGCGTTTGACAATGAGTTCGCCTAGATCTCGCTGCGGCAGCTTTAAAAATAATCATTTTGGGGTGCGGGTCTTTTTGTATTGCTGTAGAGTTTCTTCTCTCTCGGTTAGTTTGTGCGCAGTCTTGGGACCACCAAGGGGTTGCCGACCCCCTGCCTGCGGAAGATTGTGGAATGTAAGCTTCCGCTGCCGAGATACTACTTTCTGGAAGAAGCGAAGGCATCATCAACAGTCGGAATCCGCTTATTGAAGGGAGAAAGAGGGATGGCTGGTCGCTGATAAAAGGGAGCCCACTCCGCTCGATCTAACGCCAGCTGGAAGTTGGGTTTTTGCAATTGGCTTGGAGCAAGCTCGTTTAATGCTATTGGGTAGTGACACTGTCGTATAAATAATCAAGCGGGACCAGGTAAAACGATCCATAGGAGAAAATGGGAGCAAAAGAAATGTCAATACAAAAGAAGTGTGTGTATCTAAACGTTCATAGGTGGGGAGTCCTGTGTTAAGGCATCCAGGGAAAAAGGGGTTAGAGAGATCTATTAAGATCTTGACTTAGATGAAGTGATTGAGTCACCCCATAACGGGTGGCGAAGGTTGAAGTCACCTTCGTATACAGCACAAGGAGCAGAGCTGTTTAAAAGCTCTGCTAAGTCGACTTAGTAAATCATATTTTTAGACCGAGTAAAGAAGAAAATGGAATTTTAGTTCAATTTTTGGCTTCTTGCATGAAGTTTGGTTTGGAGAGGGACTGGGGAATAGGGGATAGATTTGTGAATGAGTATTCCTGCTCCACCCTATCATTGTCACCTCTTTTCTATGAAGTTTACGGGATTTATATTCAGGATGGTTTGTAAAGGAAGTCACGATGAATAGTCGGGAGTTCTTGCAACATATACAACTTTGGTGTACAATATGTTTATTAGGTTGAACAAGTTCTTCGAAATTAGAGTAATAATCCAGGACAATTATTGAATAAAGTAGGTCATGGGTAAGTATTATTATTATGATGGTTGGATTCTATTAAGCATTTGTCTCTATGTGACTGGGTAAAATGTTGGAGGTGGATTTAGATTGAGAGGGAAAGGTTTGAGAGTGGGTATCGGCGAGGGGGAAACAAACCTGGGGGCCAGGGTAGTCATACACCAGAGATTGTAGGTTGTATGACGTCTTTTAGGGAGGAGTTTTCAGATTTATTTTGGATGAAGGAGCTTCACATGGAATGCGAGATAATTGAATCAACTGAATTCACTTTTTTTGTGGGTTGGTTGGTTAATAGAATAGAGATTCGTAATGCTAATATTTATGAGTGAGAGCAGTTGTAGATCCGTTTTCAAGCAGATTCAGAATGTGGGACGGGCATAGAGTTTGTTTCCATGGAAATGGGGAGGAAGGTGATCCGAGGGTATGTTGCTTTTTTGAGATGTATTGGGGTACGACATCCGATTTCAATAAATGGGATTTCGATGATTGGCAAGGTCTAATTCGGAGATATACCAGTATCTCATATGCGGGTGATTTTGGGAATTGGGTAGTTGTGATTGGAGGAATGGGTGACTTCTGGTCGATTTCATGCTCCATCAGACCCAGAAGACGTTTAAGAGCGTTTGCGAGGTTTACGTTGAACAGTTTTCATTCACTTTCTCGGAAGTGCAGGTAGCATTAGAAAGAAGTAATGGTCATCGATAATTAGCTCATTTGGGAGCTGTTATCAATTCATCTTCTAGGGTATAGAATCCCTTAGAGAGGGCTGATGAAAGGAAACTCGGTGATGAAGGATTATATGGAAGAATCAGAGACTAAAACTTGTCTTGTAGACTATTAGATATGGGTTGTGAGTTTTGTTCATGTAGTTGGGATTGCTTGGGCACAGTCTATTAAAGCCTTTGCATTTGTCTCAAAGGTAGACTTATGGCGAGGTCTCTTCTGAGTTGCGTTTTTTACATCTGGGGTTCCTGGTTATTGTTTAAGAATTCGATTGCTCTATATTTTAGCGAATAATCTTTAACTTGGCGAACTATTCTTTTTGTGTGTTTTAAAACTCTTTACCCAGGGGTTTTAGTTAATAGTGGGAGGCGAAGTGAAGGGACAAAGAGACGTTCTGCATAGTTTGGTTGAACCAGTTTGGTGAGTATGGGACAGTGTGTTTTGAAAAGAAGTGTTTTCCAAGTTTTGTATTGGAGTGAGCTAGCTTAGTTTCATTGGTAGCTTTTTGAGAGTTAATGCTCAGGATAGGCTTGTTGATGGTCTTTTGGCGGTGAGAATTGAATCAGGGGGCTTTTGGTGCTCTTGAGAGTTGCTGATGGTGGGCAGTATCAGGTAGAGACTAGTTGAGTAACTTGCCTGAGTTCAACGGAATTTAAGAGAGGAGTCTATTGAGGAGAACATGGTACCGGTATCCCTTCTTGCGTGGGGGGGTAGCTTGTATTGGTGGGAGTAAGTTGGATTTTGATTTGTCTGTAATTTTCGTTGAAGCTGGCGTATAGCTATCTCTCCTGCTTCATTTATGTATAGTACAATAGGCTCTAAAACCTCCTGTTAAACAGGTAAGACGGGCATTTGAAAGCAGGAAGCACTGTGGGGTCCTTTACGTTTCTGCAGTTAGGGGTATTTTCACTGGAAGTGTGAAATAATTCTCCGCAAATTGGGCATATGTTTCCTGTCCCTAAAGTATTTTCGGGATGACCAAACCGTTGACATTGAAGCAACGTCTGGGTCGAGATAAACGTGCGAACCTGTAACTTGTGAACGCCTATTGTTTTAGCTTTGGTAGGTGGATAAGGGAGTGTTAAAGGTCAGTAGTAAGCGAGGTTTGGTTTTGGCAGGAGTTTCCGGAGGGGGAATACTATAATGTGTATTGTGACGGAAAAATTCTTCTTCTGTTGTTCGTCAAGAAATTACAATAAATCTTCACTCTCTGAAGAGGACATAAATTACGTGACTTTAGTGTGTTTCTTATAAGTGTAGGAGAGAAATAAAGGAAACATGTCCAAGAGACGTCAAGGATGACAAATGGAACTTTGATTTGATAACAGTTTACGAGAATGGAGACCATTCTCAATCAATGGTGACTGGAGGGTTTCACTCTAGGTGTTTTTCGAGTGCACTAGCTGAAGGAATGGTTCTGTGCTCAGTAAAGGCTTTGGAGGTAGTGGATCGCAATGTGTAATACATCTGGAATGATGTCTGCTGACATTCCTGGAAGGGGTGCAGCATATGGAGTAAACGAATGAGAACGACTATTACGGGGGGCACCTTTGCGGGATTGCCCGGGCCGTTGGGGCACCTGAGGTTTCGGGGTTTGCTGTTCGACGAATCGATGAAATTTTGCGAAAGACCCTCAGGTGTAGTAGAAGAAGAAAGCAAATTATAGGTACCAGGTCTAGAAGTAGTAGGGACCGTGGTAGGGCCAAGCTGGGAAGCTGGCAGATGGTTCTGCTCACCTTTATTTAAGAACGTTTTTTCTTTTAAGGACTTTTCCATATAAATATAAGATTTAACCACAAGCTTCGTCACCATGAATGAGCACTATAGCAATAAAGCAAATGAGACATAAAAGCAAATAACAGGATGGCTGGAAAGGCGTATATGTTACATAAGGAAGGGTAATCCTTCTCTCCAAGCAGGTCACAGTCCAGAGACCAACACAACCACCAACCCTTTAGGGTAGGGTGTGGATGTGGCCTCGGAGATCTCCGAAACTTTACGTGGGGTCTAACATCGTGTACAACGGCACGATATACACTAGACTTGTGTTGCGCGCAAGTCGAGATTATACACCAAAGTGCAGAAAAGCCTCCATGAGTGGTGCAAAGGTTCGGTGTTCCCTACAATTGGCGGGCCCGGTCAGAGGTGAGCGTAATGAACGTTGTTTGTTTCAACGGTACCATGTGTGATCGGTGCTCTAGGCGGGAGGAGTGTGGTATAGGATGGGATCGGTAACCTGAGATGTAACGCATGCGAGAAGAGGCACGATACCCACGGGGCTGTGATGGGGAAAAGAGGGGAGGGGCAACCGTTATTCAAAGACTTAAATTGGACTAATGGGTGGAAATGAATTTAAAAAAAAAAAAAAAAAAAAAAAAAAAAAAAAAAAAAAAAAAAAAAAAAAAGGAGAGAAAATGTGATAATAAGAAGTTGGATTGAAAAGAGCGAACAATTGGATAAATCGGGGTTGAGTGAAACATTCAAGATTACACCTATGTGCCATGCTAATGCACGAATGCACACAAATGCACATTTATAACTGCTGGGCGGAGGGATGCAGAAAGTACCTAGCAATTGGTTCTATTGACAGGTGCAACGCTTCTAGATTGTAAAACAGTCTTTCACATCAGGAAGCTAACAACCATAATACGATTAAAATAAGACGAAAAAGTAACATTCATACTAATGATTTTCAACAGGTTCTAGAAAAACTGCTTCGAAATCATCATGATATATTAAAATTGAAAACAAGTTTTAAATATGATGATAAGAAGAGATATTGTTATATAGATCACAAAACTGCAGAGGTTCTTAACCTTTTTCAGTACAACCAAAAAATCAACAAGACCTACTTCGCAATCCATGAATCTATTTTGAAACTGAAAATGTAATGTGCTAATATGATTAAAAGTGTAAGAAAATACTCTTCAATCTTGAAATATATTCGTGTTTTACACCTATTAAATACGAAGATAGTTTCATATTTGAAATTAAAAGAAAAATATATATATTTTTTTTTAACATAAATTACCTTCAGCAAATTCCGAACACCCGGAGACCCATAGATTAACAACACCTGATTTAGTATGCTTAAATAAAGTTGATGCTGGGTTAGGTTAGTTACAGCATATTATATATATATAATACATATATAAATTAATTAAATTTTTGGAATTTATATATTTTAATAAAAAATTATATATAAATTAATATATTAATATATTATATATTATTAGTATAATATATATATAATATGTGACAACTCAATCTAACATAAATAAAAACTATATGACAAACAATAATAGCTTTCTACTGGAGGATGACATAAAGGAGATCCTTTACAACAAATAGCTAATGAATTAACAGTTACAAGTATCGTTTGTTTGAAATAATAGAAGTAATATAATAATAATAATAGTATAATAATATAATAATAATAATAATAATAATAATAATAATAACAATTTTTATTTTGAGTAGTTTTAAATAACCATCACAGTACACACAAAAAAAAAACAATAATAATTTTTGAAGTAGATGTAAGGACCACCACAGCACGCAGGAATGTGGCTATACTGTATCATCATACTAACGACTTGAGAAGTCTCTAAGCAAAGCGACTGATGAACAGTACTGAAAGGGTTAGATCTTACATAAGATGTTCAGTTCCAAGGGGAAGGCAAAAAAAATCGGTCACTACGAAAGTGAGAAGGTTCGGATAGGATGTGCGGATGGCGATGCTGGAAAAAGTATATTGAGCACATCAGGGAAAAACTTGCGTTTAAGGCCTCGTAACCTACAAAGATATGAACGATAGAAAGAAGGCAATTGGAGAGTAAAATGGGCAGGACGGGTATCTACCCTCATAATAAGGAATCTGTGGGTGATGTTGGTATGACCCAGACACGATCGAGCCAGGACCACCTTCAGGAGGCGACTTTCTACATGGAGATGACCACCATAAAATGATGGGTTTGACGTCCTGTAGTTTAGCGCCACGAGTATCCTCTGCCCAACATGTCTGCCAATCAGAAAGAAAACCCATTCGTATAGTGATGTAAAAACTCTGTATCAGGGAAGTGTAACAGGCGTACAGCAATAGCAAAATATGATCATTCGACACCCTGAGTGTGTTTGGTCTCCCGATCGGCTTGTTCGTTGTCAGGAACACCAACATAGGAAGGAACCCAACAGAACGCATTGCTCTTCTTGTTAACATGTAAGGAGCAGATGGACCTTTGAATATCAGAGGCCAAAGGGCTTCTTGTCGATCGATCAAGCAACGTCTGGAGAGCGATTCTAGAATTGGAAAAGATGGTATGATGCTACTGATTCTGTTCACTGTCATAGACACCGCTACCAGTTCAGGTGAGAAAACAGACGAAGGTGGAAAGGTAGACGATTGTGATTATTGAGAGCCTTGCTTTTTTCCCGGAGAAACTGATACAGGTCATTTCCGTGAGATAATATAATTGATTTCAGAGGCCTCACATGAACTTTTGCAACCTCAGGCGCTGAACAGATTGTAAAATTAGTAGTAGACATCCCCTTGGGTGGGGTATAGATATCTGCAATGTGAACATCATGAGAGAGGAAAGTATATTCTGGTGATGGAAGTTGAGTGGTCGTTCGGATCATGGCAAGAGGAATCTTCACACCAGGTGAACCGGATCAGGTAAAGAAGTAGGAATAGAGAAATTAGACAGTGATGGAAGTTCTGAACAAAACGCAAGCGAGCGATGAGCAATAGTAGGTAGTAGGTGAGCAATGAGGTAGTAGTTGTTGCTTTAACATAGGAAAGAGGGGACAGGAGTCAATTTTTCGTTTGCTCGGAGTGTTGCTTCACGACGGTCATTCTTATGAAGAGCGCACTGCTCTAGGATTTCATTTTCCAAGGTGAAGAGGCAGTGGATAGAGGAGGTTGGATGGGGACTCTTGCAGTTAAAACGGCAAGGATGATTTGTGTCACAGCTGGAGTGGAGATAACTTCTACATTTTGGACATTTGATCTGGGGGAGAACCGACAATATTTCTGGGGTCACCAAATTTATGACACTTGGGGGAAAAAAAAGCCTTCTCGGGAAGTGGACATAGGTCCGAACCGTGTGCATAGTAAAACAAAGTTTTACCTTGGTTGGAGGGGAAGGCACAGAGAAGGTAAGTAGTAGACGAAGGTTCGGTGTTGAGGGGTTTCCCTTACGAGGAGGGAACTGACAAACGCTGGTGCCTGGCACGTTTCGTCGTTGCAAATGAGCGAGAATTTCAATCGAATGCATCGGAACAGAAGTCTGGCGTATATATTGTACCCTTCGACATGTTACGAACATCGTCAGGTATAGAAATTACAGGAATCTTTCCCAGATGTGATAGGGAAGCAAGTACGTTGCTTTGGGTACGAGAGGCAGCACGAACCAAAATGAAACCGTTCCTCATTGACGTAACCTGTGGCTCAGTAGTTTGAATAGCATCCAAAGCATTATTAAGGATGAGCTGGTTTACAGAAGTCAGTGGACGAGATGAGAGATGATGTCGAATATAAATAAAAATAAAGCGGATAGGAATCAAGATCGAGACCCCTGGAGTGGGCGGCGGGTCTGAGAAAGCGATCGTCGTAGTTGGTTTATTCAGGCATTTAGGAATGGGACCCTGCTGACGCAGGGGCTCTTGGGATGGCTGACGTAAGTTTCGAGAAATGAGAGTATTCTGAGAGGCCACAACAGCCTCACCTGGTCTAGACGGGGTAGGAACGGGTCCGTAACTGAGAACTATTGAGTTGGGTGGTGGAGTACCAACCATTTCATCAATAAAGGCATCAAAGCCCCTACTGGTCCCTGGTCTGGAAACCGCCAGAGGAATCGTGTTGGGGGCCCGACAGATGGTAATTGCCGCTTTTCTTGAAAACGTTAATCTTTTTTTTTATTTTTTCCCAGAAGAAATACTCTTGTAAAACATCTGCACAACAATAAACAAACACAAATGATGAATATAAAACATAAATCCCTGGAGCGTAACAGCGGTAACCGCGCCAATCACAGGCCCAGAGCATAACACCTCCCTCCTAGAAACCCCACCCCGTAGTGGGCTATGGGTGTGGTCTTGGGAAAGCTCCCCGGAACTCCGCTTCCAGTCCCAAAGATGTAAAATAATAGCCGTGCACCACACGGGTAAAACGCGAAGCCCAAGATTATGAGCCCAAGTGCAGGACAGCCTCCTCAGTGGTTAGGCAAGGTTCGGGTTCTCAACAATAGGCGACCAGGAGAAAGGCGTGAATAACCTGTACCCTCACCCACGGAGGAAGGAAGGCATGATGGGCACATGATACACACAAAGATAACAGCTCGGAAGCCACCAGGAATCGGGGGATGGAGAAACTCAGAAGAGAGATCAGGAATACGTAGGGTAGTACATACAGAAAACAGAGGAAAATGGAGATAAACTGGGGAGGGGAATAATAAGAATTAAAAATAATAATAATAATAATAATAATAATAATAATAATAATAATAATAATAATAATAATAATAATAATAATAATAATAATAATAATAATAATATAAAACAAACAAAAAGTAAGGCAACCACAAAAAAGAGGAGAAAATCAACCAAAAACAATAACGTAGATCTTCGCAGATAACATTCGAAAAAGGTATGCCCCCACACCACGATAAGGTGAGGTACGTTATCGGGGGGGGGGGTAATAATAATAATAAAAGCAATAACAATATACAATAAAACATAAGTGGGATGTAGGAGAATTACTAAACCAAAACGAAGGATGGGGAGGGTGGGAGGGTGAAAAAATATGCACTAACGTAAGTCTCCGCAGATAGAATTCAAAAAAGGTATTGGAGCCCCTACAACAGCAAGGTGTTTACGTTAACGGGGGGGGAATAATAATAATAATAATAATAATAATAATATAATAATAATAA
>JABUQX010025671.1:25000-37617 GCA_015478945.1 Trachelipus rathkii
TCGTGTTTAATTTTATATAACATAATAACCGTGTAAAATAATAAATAATTTAATAGTAAAAAATAAAATAATAAATTAACGGTGTGGAATTATAACTCAAGACATATAGCATCCTATAAAATTGTTACGAAAATAAAAAAAAAAAAAAAAAAAAAAAAAAAAAAAAAAAAAAAAAAAAAAAAAAAAAAAAAAAAAAATGACTTAGAGAACTTAAAACTACAATACTTACATCATCATTTCTGATTAATCATTAGCGATATTTAATAAATACTCTACAACCACTGTAAAATCCAGTTATCCAAAGAATGAATCCGTATTAAATCTACGACTCGCTATGGCATTTGGTTTTATAAAATGAAAAAAGAAAAATAAAGAAAATAAAAAATTACAACAAAGATAACGACGACTACGCTACTCAAATAGGCTATTTGAGAATGTATCTCAATTTGTTTTACGAGATATAGTCTAACAATAAATAAAGACTCCAGCCATGATTAAATCTTTGGCTATTTAAAGAAAGTCCATCTACCAAAGCTTTTACGAAGGGTGCAAATAACCTCTGTTTACAAGTGAGTCTCCAAGACGGTAGTACAACTCCAGCTGTTGATCTGGCTTCAACGTGTATATCTAGAATATAATAATAATAATAATAATAATAATAATAATAATAATAATAATAATAATAATAATAATTTCTTTTTTTTGTGGATGTACAGGGACCTCTACAGCTCGAAAGAATGCCGCTATACCGTGTTAGTAAACTAACGACAGGGGAAATCCCTAACCGAACGAAATAGGATCAAGGCTGAGATGGTTAGACCTTATACAAGATGTTCAGTTCCAATAGGAAGGCAAAAATGCTATCACTACGAAAGTGAGACGATTCGGATAAGATGTGCTGAAGGCGATGCTGAAGAGGTATAGTGAGCACATCAGGGAAGAACTTGCTTCTAAATATCGAGATGGCCTCGCAACCCACAAAGAGGTGAACGACTGTGAGAGAACAATTGGAGGAGCAAAATGTACAGGTCGGGGGATCCTCCTGCGACATAAGAAATCCATGGGTGAGATTAGTATGACCCTGACGCAATCGATCCAGGACCACCTCCAGGAGACGACTCCTTCTACTAGATGAAGACAACCGCCCAATGACGGGTTTGACATTCCGTAGTTTGGCGACACGAGCATTCTCCGCCCAACATGCTTGCCAGCCAGATAGGAAACCCCAACGAATTGAGATGGAAATATTATAATAATAATAATAATAATAATAATAATAATAATAATAATAATAATAATAATAATAATAATAATAATAATAATAATAATAATAATAATAATAATAATAATAAAAATAATAATAATCTTTGAGTACAGCGTAGGGAAGAATATATTTCTAGAGGCCCCTAAGGAGGAGCATTACAAAAGAGTATGGTAAACCTTGACAAGAGTAGAAGAATATGGGAATTTGCAAAATGGACAGGCTGGGGAAGACCTCCCTCGACATATGGCAAGTATGTGTTAAATTTGTGTGAACAATCCTCAACTGTTTAAGGCGGAATGTAAAAGACCAACTCCTCACGAGGAACTTCGTCATAGAAAGCTTGACACTTCAGAGGTCTTAACTCCAACAGTTTGCTAGCATGAGTTAAAAACACTTTAAAGAGGACGGGGAAAGGAGGGGGAAGGAGTAGTAATTAGAAGTTGAGATGATTTCTTTGAAGAGGTACGTTCTTTTAAATTTCCTAGAAATAATTGCCACAAATGCGATTTTGGTTGCGTATCAATTTCTAAATAAGCAAAAATAAGAAGTGACTCCGCAAAAATTCGACTTGCTTTCAAATGTCAGGTCAACATTGATATTTCTGAATTATAGACCAGAAGTGCACTTTTACAGTCCAATATGGTGGGCAATTGGCCTCATTGAGGGTTGATATCCTCGATATTGCTAGCCTCAATGTTACTGCCTACGCTTTAAATACAAACGGGTAAGATGGAAAAAAAAGCATAAAAGAGGATACAATACAAAAAAAAACACCTTATACTTCCACTCCGTCCTTCGTCTTGGAGAAATCTCCAAATCTATTACCAACCCTGCATGAAGTTCAAAGTGAAAAGAGAAGTCAGCCTTCAGTAGGGTAGGAAGGCTGTCGGATTTTAATTTTGGCAACGACATCAACACACCTGTGGGGTGTGTATTAAAACAGTTCACAGAATCTTCTTACATATTTTTATGACAGAACTCCTAAGGAAATATGGAGGTATTCAAGGATAGTAAACACAAATGACTTAAATGGTAAAAAACACGGTAAAAGCTGTCTGATAGAAAATATGATTCATAACCGAGAGTGAAGGCGTCTCTAAGTGTATGTATAGCGATTAGAAAAGTCCTTTAGAATTAAATTTGATGATCATCATAGAGCCCCAGTTGCAATACGGAGATCTTCATTTTGAACATAGCCCAAAAGACGTAGGTAGGACTTAAGAGGATTGATGGCGAGTGGGGAAACGATATGTTGAATGTTATTTAACCACCATTCAGTTTGATAGGTGCATTTTATTTAGGTAGTAAAAATCTGCCAACGTCAGCTAGGGGCGTTGCTTTATATTTCTGGTGGGGTCAAATTTCATCATTCTCTTTATTCTATTCTCATGGCGAGGCTAGGTGGGGTTCATGTTTTCTACAATTGCACAATTGACGGCCAGCGGTCAAAGAGAAAAGGGCCGACTTTCTCACCTGTACCCACATTCACAGAGGAGAGTAGAATGGACCTAGGATTGCACAGGAAGAGAGACTGGAAATACCTAAGAACCTGGTGAAGAAAAAGGAAAGACATTCTCTTGCGGATATATTTTACAAGCCAAATCGGATGGAAGAAAAGTTAAAAATTCATAAGGAAAAATAAATTAACTAAAAAGTGATATTAATACAGTTTTTCGCCGACACCGGTAAAGAGTCTCTAAAGTAAACCCTCCGTCACCAATGTAAGGTAAAAGTGTTTTCGAGGGAGGTAATAAAATAAAAATAATATGATGACAGCAGGAAGTCCACTAACTGTCCACTCTCCTCTCTCATACTCAAGGTTGGTGATTTTTTTGATTTTTTTTAAAAAAAAATCAATTTTTGATATTCAGATTCGTCACTTCACGCGAAATATAATTTGCAAACAAACTTTTTTTAAGTTTACCCCTTTCTTCACATCACATAATTCTCTAATACGTTCATTCCTCATTTTATCAATTCTTTTCACACCTAACACGCCCCTAAGATAATTATTATTATTATTATTATTATTATGATTATTATTATTATTATTATTATTATTATTATTATTATTATTATTATTATTATTATTATTATTATTATTATTATTATTATTATTATTATTATTATTATTATTATTCTGGTATTTTGGTCGAAAGAGTGCGTCGAGTGACTGAAGGACTGATTGTTGAAGAACAAGGTGCGTTTAGAAGTGGAAGAGGATGTGTGGATCAAATCTTTACATTGAAACAAATGATTGAGAAAATGAAGATGGAGAATGGAAGAGAGTGGAGGGTGCCCTACCTATTATAGGCGGATGATTTGGTTTTGTGTGGCGAATCTGAAGATAGTTTGAGAGGATTGGTAGAGAGATTTGGCAGGGTGTGTAAAAGGAGGAGTTTGAAAGTAAACATGGATAAAAGTAAGGTTATGGTTGTGAGTGAGGACAGTCCTCGGTGTGAAGTTATGTAAGATGGTGAGCAGCTGGAACAAGTGTCTTGAGTTTTAAATATTTAGGACATATGTTGGATGATAAGAGAACGGATGATGCAGAGTGTAGTAGGAAAGTTGTGAATGACAGGAAGGTGGCTTGGGCAATTAAATACCTGGTGGATGTAAATAGTTAGACTAAGTCTTGAGCGTGCGAGGGTCTTACATGAGGGTATGATGTTACCTGTGACAATGTATGGTAGTGAGACTATAGTCTGGAATAAGGGGTATAGATCTAAATTACAATGTGTTCAGATGGACAATCTTAGGGGTGCGTTAGGTATGAGAAGAATTGATAAAATGAGGAATAAACGTATTAGAGAGTTGTGTGGTGTGAAGAAAGGGGTAAGCGAGAGAATAAATGAAAGTATGTTGAGATGGTTTGGTCATGTGGAAAGGATGGATGATAAACAATTGGTTAAACGGATGTATAGTGGTGAGTGTGTTGGGAATCGACTGGCTGGGAGACCGAAGAAAAAGTGAACTGAGTCAGTAAAGGAATGCCTGGAGGAGAGAGATGCGAGTTTGGCAGAGACGAGAAGAAAGGTGCATAATAGGAGTGAATGGCTGGGTTTTGTCAGTGGGTATGGTTGTGGCCCACCTGGGTCAAGGGATGAACCCCACATTGACGAGATGCGATAGTGAGGGTCCGTCGCGGTCCCGTGAAGATCTAGGGTGGATTTTCTGACTGCGACGAGTTTTCACTAAGGCCGGGCTTTCTTTCCAACTTGCGTCATATTCTTCTACTACTTTTCTGTTTTCGGTGCATGTTACGCACCTTACCCTCAGTCTTGGGGAAAGAAGGTGGGTGATTATTATTATTATTATTATTATTTTCGTAAATTAGGGTTGGGGAGCTACACCAGTTATGAGGCAAGATCAGATATTTTAATGTTCAAAACTGGTTTTGACCAGCTTTGGTACTGTGATTCAGTTTTAAAATCTGATTTTATATTTTTGGCTAGTGTGCTAAAACTAGTAAAGGAGCCTGAAAAATTTAATACGAATAATCACTAGATATTTAATTTCGTGATTAAATGTTGTCCTTAAGTCAAACTGCCCGTTTCCTGTTTGTTTACTTATTATTGTCTTTACTTCCTTCTAACTTTAGATGTTCTTATTTACTTAAAATTAAAAGTATTTGCTTGAGGAGCAAGAGGCAAAGTGAAGCCCCATTAATTAAAGGAAATTACAGTTTTTATTGATTTCCCACTTTTTTTTTTCTTTTTTTTTACTACCTCATGCGAGAGCATAGGCTACATGCATTTACAATGTGGTAGAAGCAGGAAAGTCTACCTAAAACAAGGTAGATGGTTAAGGCTTGTTGATTTCAGAGAGCCATTTTGTAGGTCTTTCCTATTTAGAGCATTAAGTCTTATATTTGGGTACTAAGAAAATTAGATGTATAATCAACTTCTCCTTCAACTTTATCCTCAAGGGACCTTGCAGTTCCTGTAATTTCTCTGTCTAGCCTTTGAAATATTGTGCTACGATCTTTTTAATACTATTTCTTTATTCAAAGTCACAGGAAATTTGAAGGTCATTCTCAAGAATTGAATACTTAAACAATGAAAATATATACTAAACAAGATTTTGAATAAATAATAATAAAATATT
This sequence comes from Trachelipus rathkii, assembly GCA_015478945.1. Taxonomy (NCBI): domain Eukaryota; kingdom Metazoa; phylum Arthropoda; class Malacostraca; order Isopoda; family Trachelipodidae; genus Trachelipus; species Trachelipus rathkii. The sequence continues at coordinate 30,372 of JABUQX010025671.1, forward strand.
GACAAAATTAAATCTTACCTTTTGAAGAAGTTTTTGTGGAGACATTTCTGCAATAAAAGACCAAATATAAACATTGACAAAAGCACTTCAGGAATTACACTTATCATTCATCATATCCTCCATGTCCAGGAATAACATCACCGAAATCCTTTATAGTTTTATATTATATATATAATATATATATATATATATAGTATATATATATATATATATAATATATATTATATATATATATATATATATATATATATAGATATATATATATATATATATTATATATATATATATATATATATATATATATATATATATATATAGTATATAATATATATATATTATATATATATATATATATATATATATATATACCGATATATATATATATATATATATATATATATATATATATATAATAAATATATATATATATATAGAATATAAAATATATAATATATATATATATATATATATATATATATATATATATATATTATATATATATATATATATATATTATATATATATAGATATAGTATATATATATATATATATAGTATATATAACGTTTTTATTTTTTTAAAGCAGTAAGCGTTGAAAATATAACTATAAAATATAGTTGCCTTTAGAATCCCCAATCCCTTGAGGTAGTAAAATAGCTACCACCAGCACGACTCCTGCTCAATCGGAGGTTATATCTCCAGAATAGGTTGACCATACACACAGTTTTGAACGGGATCATACGGTTTTTTCCCCCCATTTCCCAACCATCCCGTCATTTTAATAAAGTCAATTTTGTCCCTTTTTTAAATGTTAACTACTGATGTTTATATAAAAAAAAGGGGGTGGGGGGGCTGAAAATATTAGTAGATTCAGGAGAAATTAATGAGATTAAGATTTTTGAGGCAGCTGAGAATTTCTAAGAAACCAGTGGCACATACACACACACACTTGAACTTTTCTGTGTTTCCTAAACTGCACTTCCACTTGTTGAAACACTCTAAGCTGGTTCATAAAAATTCTCAAGTACCTCAAATACCTAATACCTTACTTTTTTTTTTTTTTCCTACTTAAAAACGGGACAAAATTGACACTTTTTATTAAATTGACGAGACATCTGGGAAATAAGCAAAAAAATAGCACTCTCCCATTCAAAACAGTACATGTTGTCCGACTATTCTGGGAATATATTCCTCTGAAAAGTAAACATTAAATTTTAAAATATTATATCCCAAAACCATTACTTGATCAACTTGAAAGAGACAAAACTACTTTTTCTGGGGACTATCCCAAAGGGTTGACAGGAAAAAGGGTCAATACATCAAAAAATTTCCTGTACAGCCCGTCGCAGGCATTAGGTTAAGTTAAGTTAAGTTAAGTTAAGTTAGGTTAGGTTAGGTTACGTTACGTTAAGCTTTGTTGGATTCGTTAGAGAAACTCTAAATGACCAATTTTTTTTTTACAAATGTAAACCCATTTGGGTATAGATCCCTTTTTCTAAGATAATAGAAACTTCTATAGTATCAAGAACAAAAATCACAGAAAAATAAAACATGTTAAAAAAGAAGCCGCAGATAATAATCCATGTTTTTCCATACCATCAACCTCTAACCACTGCTAAAAATGACCCATTCAACCTACACTGTTAGAACTAACTGAAGAAAGGTATGGAACATTAATCATAAAATAGGTACCGAAATTTATTCCAAAATAGGGGAAATGATTTTCTGTAGAGAGTTAGTCATTTTCCTTTGTAGAAGATATTGGATAAAATATATGAATTAGTCACCTATATCCAACAGTATAATGTTCCAAAAAGAAAGTACTTTTCAGAAAAGGTCATTCAAACTATATATAGCAGAGTAAACAAAATAACAAAATTGCACATCAGTTAAAAGAAAAGGAATCGTCTTTTTCCAACACTTGATCTGTTTCTGCATTATAATTTACAGCTATTTGATTTTAATATCAGCTAATGACTAACAACATAATAAAATATATATACATCAGCAACCTTGATTTTAATAATTACTGAAAATTTTACTCTTCAACCTATACCAAATGAAAAGGTTACCCTTTCCATAAATGTATTAAAAAATTGCACAAACATGGGAATACGAGCGGGATTCAGTGTCAACAGTGAACAATAGACGAAACTGGACTTTTGTCTTATTTAGGACTGGGGCTAGACATTTCAAAAGGTATGCTGCTGGAATTAAACCTCACATTAAGTTGGATCAGAAATATTCAAGTTTCACATTACTCCAAATACTCTTAGAACTCCACTGGTTTAAATATTTAATATGAATATTAAACTATTTTTTTTTATTATAAGACAAGTTTGGGTTGTCCTAGGCACAGGTTATGGTGCATGGTGCACTCATTTTGATGCAATGAGGCGGGGGAAAAAATGACTGGTGGTGGGGAGTGGTGGATTCCCTCTAATTGAAACCATCACAATGAATGCTTTCAAAAATGCGTTAACTTAATTCATAGTAGGTAGTAAGTTTACCATTTTGACTAGGAACTAATAAGTTTAATGCACATCTGATCAGGGTTGCGGAGTCGGAGTCGGAGTCGGGGAGTCGGTAGTTTTGAAGAGGGTGGAAAAGACCTATTAAAAGAAGGTTATTAAAAATATATATTAAATAATTCTTACCTTAATTTTGAAAGCCCTTTTAAAACCACTTGCAAAAAAGCCGCCGAAAGGACCAATGACACCACTGAAGAGGGAAAGGGCAATCGAATGAAAGACAAATGGATACATTGATAAAGTCCTCTTTCTACCAAGCTAATAAAACAAATAAACTTTCCATTAGACCCGTGCATAAGTTATTCAATGATCTAAAGAATAAAAGTAACATGATATTATAACATTTCAGATCCGAAGTCAACCTCAATAACTAATATATATTCAATTACTTGATTATCAATAAATTACAATCTTTCATTAACAGAATTAACAGATTTACAAGTGTAATTACCAAAGTACATAGGTTTCCAATTGTTTCTGGAAGACTATACTCCTGGGGCAAAAATATTGGAGTAGGTTCACACTCATATTTTAATCCATCTTCTCTCTCACTATAACTTAAGGGACACACGAAGAAAGGGTACTGACACATCCAATACGAAAGCTACAAAAATTAAAATAAAAATCAAAATTAAATTTGTATTACAGAAACAATATTACCAGAAATATTTAATAATGAACTTCTGGTAACAATATTACTAGAAATATTTTAAAAATGAACTTACAATCATTCCAAGAAATACAGTTGATATGCCACCTCCAATAAAACCTTCCCACGTTTTTTTGGGGCTTAGTTGAATCAGGGGTGTTTTTCCAAAGAAGAATCCAAACATATAGGCCATAACATCGTTTATGACGATCATCGATACTGGTACAATAAACCAAATCATGCCTTGGAATATGTTAATAATGATTAAGTAGCTTTGGGTAACAACAATAAGTAGTGCAACGTGAGTCCAGGCGAAAAGAGAGAATTGTCTCATGTAATATTTCTTCTTTAGAGACAAAACAAACCACACGAAACCAATAATATACATTGTAAAAGAGATAAACCGATGGTAGCTAATCAAAAATCGCAATAAATTCTGCAAAAATTGAAACATAATTATATATAGTTATAATCATTAAAAAAATAAATATCCTGTTAGAAAGAAATAAACACTAGGAGCAGATAGGGCATATGCTTACATACACTATGTTTCTTAAGAAAGGATGTAAAAATTTAAGGAGAAACCAAGGGCACTTTTTCATATGTACTTTAAACGTTTTAAATATTAAATACCAAAAACATATTAACTTAAAACATCAAACAATTTTAATAATTTTAAACATGACAGAGGGTACATTCTAAAATGTCAACTTTAATAGTTACAGATGCTATTCAATAAATTTGGTGATTATAATCCTCAGAAGGCAATTTCTTTATCAATGGAAGAATTACTACCACAGAGGGTCATTAGGTAAGTTTGTTATGGATTGTATGTATGTTTGTACAAAAAGCCATATAAGGCTAGAAAGGACCAGTTGACAACTTGACATAATTGTACTAATAAGTATAAACAGAAAGAAAAATTGATGGATGATAAATGACATTTAGTAAACAGAAAGGTTTTTCCCAGTAAAAATATTTTATGAACTCTTAACTATTAGTTAAACCGCACTAATTGCTGTTTAATATATGTTCAGTTTAGTAATTTTCCACCTACTTCTACTGTAATAAAATTAAATTTTAAAAGACATAAATACAAATCCATTGAAATGATGAAATACTTTGAATGATAAGAATAACATGGTTCTCTCATAATGCTAACCATTCATATGGTATTCGATAGGTCAACGTTCAAAAGTTATATCCAAGATTCTACATATGCATAGCCCCAATCATTTGAAGAGAGCGACACTATACGTGTATGAAATTACTTATAAGAAAGGTGTATGGCGAGTTTCATTCTATGACAATTCCCAAGGATTTGGGGCACAGCCCATTCGCTGATTAGGGTAGGTATGTTAGCCTCGGCTGGTGGATGATTATTCTGAATAAATTTAGCATTCATCCTTGTTTATGATCATTTCAAGGATTTGGGGCAACAGCCACACATGATGGGCATTAGGATGTTAATCGGCGCTGTATCTGGACCATATAAGAGACAAAGTTGATCTCTACGTCATTCTAGTGAGGGGCAGCACTCATGGGGTACGGTATTAACTCGGATGCTGCGCATGATAATTAGATAGGATGTTAGAGAACTGAGTTCAGCCTACAACTTAATATTATTTTGGGGTTAGCATTCCCATGGGGATGCCGGTCAATGTAAATCGTAGGCAAGTATGTACCCCTAAACAAGGGTATCCAAGTTTTGACAGAGTATCCACATGTAGCAACTCCTAGCTGGGCGTGGTGCGGGGAACGGTGCGGTGCGGTGCGGTGCTGTGCGGTGCGGTGGGTGCGATGTGGATACGGCGCGAGCTATATTATTTTGATTAAATATTATATATACTATATCATATATATATATATATATACTATAGATGATTTTTCAAATTATAAATATAGTATATCATATAATATATATATTATCTATAACATATTATATATATTATATATTTATATATATAATATTATTATATATATATATTATAATAATATATAAACGTGAATTCGGAACCGGGGCCGGCTTGTCGGGGTCAATACGATGAAATATATATATATATATATATTAGTATATAAATATCTGTATTAATATAGTAAATTTATTATACAGTATAAATATTATATTTATAATATTATAAATATATATACGTATATATAGTATATAATATATATATATATATATATAATATATAGCCATAAATATAAATAAAAATAAATAAATAAAAAATGTATTAATTACCGAGAAATAAGCATAACAACACGCGCCGCTATCAGTATATTCAAACGCGCCGCCGGCCAAAAGTGAAAGTACGCTCACGGAGCGTCGTGACCTTGGGGTACGACGAACTGTAGCCCCATATAACTTATAGAGTATAGTGATAGATTATATTAATATACTATATATATATATATAATATATATATATATAATATAAATAATTATATATATATATATATATTATATATATATAATATATTATATGACCAACAAGTACTTAAAGATATATGTGATCACGTAGTACGTGATCTTAAGTTTAATATTTTGTGTGTTTATCTAAACACGAAGGCAGCAATTAACTTGATGAATGAGAGATGAAGCTGGGTGGAAGTGGAGAGCAAATTTCGAGGTTTTAAACAATAGAATCTAGTCTAAACTGATAGAGTTTTATCAGGTGTTGTATATTAATCCATTGTATTACATTTACTTACTATATTAAGTATATATTTAGTACAGATAAATAATTAATATATTATATATTTTTATTATAATAAACTGTGTCTAATAAGTTATATACAATTTATTCTTTAATATTATTATATATATATTAATATATGTATTTTTCATTTTTTAATAAAGGACGGAAAAGAAGCTCTTATCGATTTATATTTTTTTTTCACTTAAACATCACGTATGCCTGCTCATGCTAGTAGTTATAAGGTTCACAGCAATAGTGAGGGGATTCGCTCCAATTATATTAGTATATATGTATGAGTTTAACGATATAGTTATGTTATTATATCTACCTGGGTTATGTATTTATAGGTATTACATTTAACGACACTTATTAATATGTTAATTAATAATAAATATTATATATTATTGTATAGTATTGATTTAAGGATTATACTAAAACATATAGTTATATATAGTAGTTATAGTTTTTTTAGGACATTACAAGTTATATTCATGAATTACTATTTATCATTATATATTAGGCATTATTTATTCAAATATATATTAGAGGTCATAAGATAAGTAGATTATCTATTCGTATCTTATTCATATATATATAAAAATAAGGTATACTTAATACGGGTTATTATACGTAAGATGATTATTAATAGAGGTGTATTAATTATATATATATAGAAGTGCATTAGCAAGTTTTAGTATATATGTAGGTATATAAGTAGGTGTTATATATACGTGTATAGTAATAGTATCATATATATATCGTCTATATATATATATTATAAGTTAAGTATACGATATATATAGTATTCGTAATAGATATCATATAATATAATAGATGGAGTAGTGTATGATATATATAGCTGTATATATATTAGGTATATAAATATAGTATAATATAATAGCTAGATAGTATATATATATATTTTATATATATAATATATATACTAAATATATATTATTAATACATTATTTATACTATAAGTAAGTTATAATATAGTATATATATAGTATATATAGTATATAATAGTCACTTTTCTTTCTATATATATTTAATAATCAGTAATTTATAGGGGTATAATATATAGATAACTATGTAATATATATATATAGTTTAATATTATTATATATTTATGATACGTAAGGTGTAGTATATTATATAAATATATGATATATTATATATAAGTATATATATTGATGATTTATGTAAAAATCCGAAAGGTAAATTTAGGATAAAAATTATAGTATGTTGGAATGGCCTTAATCCCTGGGAAATAGCCTCACAATCATGCCCTGACTCTTCAAACTTCAACGTAAATACCCCAGCCACAGACTCCATAATTATGCAAAAATTCTTTCTCGTCTGGGCTGCC
>JABUQX010025672.1:0-20000 GCA_015478945.1 Trachelipus rathkii
TTATCTACTGGACTATCCTCCAACCCAATACGATTATCTTCCTTGTCAAACCCAATTTTGATCTGGTTTCTTTACCACCGAAGTGCTTCTTCCATTGTTATTCTCTTTTCATGGCTATCTTTAAACTCACAGGGAGTGAGCCCAATTGCGATAGCTCTCCAGCTCTCGAAACTTTTGATCAAAACGCATGACTAAAACACTTTAATTCTCAGTACTCCGGGTAGGAGTATCTTCAGATATCTTAATTCCTACCCAAGAAAAAGAAATAATAGTTAGAAAGAACTAATCGCTGGTTGAAAACTACAACGGAATGCTAAAAAACAAAGCAAAATACAGCAATAAACTGATGAGAAGGTCATGCATTTTTCTTATTTATATCTTAGTTCTCAACGGAGGAGTATCTTTAGATATCTTAATTCCTCCCAAAAGAAAAAGAAATATTGATTGGTCCAAATTTTTTTCCAAAACTGAAGGAGTGTGCTTGAGTTTGGGTCTTGTCTCTCGGGAATCAGCGCTGTGACGAGTTGAGGGTGGAGTGATCAAATCCCACCCTGTCCTTCTTTTCACCTTGTCTGGCTCCACCTGAGCTTCTCCGTCCAAGCCAATTACCCCCTTTAGAAAAAAGAAATGCTTGACTACTTCTCACAGATAATCAACTTAAAACTTAAAACTGTGTTGCACATCTTCTCTCTCCACTCTACTAATTATAGGACCGGTTCATCTCCATTCCTATCTCAAGAGAATTTGTTGAAAGAAGTGTGTTTCACGTTTCTAATGACTAAAAAATCAATCAACTTATAGTCTATCTCCGTAATCCAAACTAAATAATTCTAATAGGACACTGTTATTACCCTCTCCTCGTCGTTTTGAATCTTTCTTTGGGCAATTTGCCTCTACGGATAGGTACTTGTGATCATTTATTCCCCTTTCCCATGCTTCCGGCGGGTATTTATGATTCCTTCCCTTCCATCCTCCCTTGTTCTCATTGTCACGTAGTGTTCTGCTTGCGTTCAAGCACACCATCCTCGGCTATAAAGCCCCAACTCAGATGCGGATTTTGAGACAAAGTTTTGGCAAAAAACTCAACCAGATTTATATACTAGAGTAAAGAAAAGCGTTTACAGGACCTATAGAATTCAATCGACGATATGCTATATGTGCAATCGATTCCTTAATCCAACCTACTAGACATATAAATAGGAACATAATGTCTAAAATATTACAAAAGATTTACCTAATCCACTAAAGATTTTGACTCAATAGGACACTGTTTTTTGGTCTTCTCTTGTTGTTCTGTATCTTTCTTTGGCAAATTTTGCTTCTTTATGGAGTGGTACTGGTAGCTCGCTGCTTACATTCCCATTTTTTCTCCGGAGGGGAACCTCTCACCCTTTTTCCGATCTCCATTACTTCCACCGCCTTTCCTCCACCAACTGCGGATTTACAAAGATGTCGCAAAAATCCAAATAAGATTTGTACACTTGAGAAGATGTTTACAGGACCTATGGAATCCTAATCAACGATATGCTATAGGTGCAATCGAATCTCTAATCCAAGCTAATTTTATGTTTAGATGCAACTATTATAAGATAACTAAATATAAAGCAATTTATATACCAAAGTCGTGCAATTTGTTCCTTCGTAATTACTGCCATTGGGCTGTGCCTTTCCGTTCTGTGGTCCCCTTTGTGGCGGTCATTCACCACTCTTTGGTCAACTGAAACGTGGCCTGCACCTTCCGAATCCTTTATTCGAGTCCACACCGTTCAAACTCTCATAAGGTTCGTTGGCCGAATCAGTGGCCCGAAGCTGAATTTTGATGTCTGTCCTCTGCACATCAGCTCTTCAGAACTTTAGAAACCTGGCCCACTTTGTAATGTCTCTGCCATTCAGAACTTCCACAACATTTGCCTAATTTTTCGTAATATTATAGATAAGGAAAAATTCACGAGGAGGTAAAATTATGCAAATAATTATTAAAATGAATAAGTTGCAAAATAAACTATGACTTACGATTAACAAATTCCTTAATCCCAGCTAGTTATCTACACAAGAATAAATGTTAAAGAATATCCTACAAAGAATCCTGACACTTTCAAATTTTCGCTCTCACTGACCGACAACAACACATATATATATATATATATATATATATATATATATATATATACATATATATATATATATAAACTTACATAAGTTATTTTGTTAGGGTATCCTTCAGGCTCGAAATGCGATTTCTTAGCGATCTTTTCGGCATGATCATCTTCTCCTCTCTCTGAATTGAAGATTGACCGACACAGTGATTTCATTTCCTAGATTGAAACTGTGTTCTACCCTATTAACTTTTTAAAAGCGAAACGTAACTAATGTACAGCTCCCTCTTCTAATCTTAAATTTCTCTTTTTATTATTAACATTATTTCTCCTCTGAACCTTACATAATGCCCATACCTCCTTCTCTACAAGACGGCTTGCGGAGTCCACATCCTGTTGCCATCCTTTTAGAAGAGCTAGCTATACTAAAAACAACTTCCAAATCCATTTTTTAAAAGCAAAATAAGAAAATTACTTTGGTATATTCTTTTCCAAGCTATGGAAAGTCCTAAAATAATATCTAAAGACACAAATCTTTCGGTTTATTCCCCAGTTTATAGGTTCCTGATAGGATTTTGGGTCTCTTTGCTTCTTTAATGAATTCTTTCTTGGCTTTCCACAGAGTGGAGAAATTAATTAATCCGATTTTTGGTAAATAAAAAGTAAGAAAATTAAAATAAAATGCTGTTAGTTACTTAGGATTCTGATCCATCGTTTTTCATAAATTAAAGAAAAGTGCTATATGACCGAAATAATGTCAATTAAATGTCCGCAAAAATGACATATATTAATGATATATATATATATTATATAATATATAATATATATATATACCATATATATAATTGGGGAAAAAATTTTGATAATCTTATTACGATGTATAAAAATATTTAAAACTAAATGTTACATAAACAAACTTGAATTTTCCTTTTCTGAAACCTCCTGAGTCAATGTGAAACCTACTAATTTTCCTCTCTCTCTCTCTCCCTCTTAGAACGATCTGAATTATCCGATCTTCGGCTTTTTTAACAGATATCGATCTGGAGAACTAAATTGTCTTTCCTTATCTAAAATAGATAAAAGATTATTAGCAAAACAGTAAATATAAAACAAGTGCCTGTGCGCCGTGCGGACAGGTCTTACAGACATGCAACATATAGAGTATCCAGATCCGCAGATGGGGATAAACGAGACCTCTCCTCGGATTCCGACATGCTTTCCTAAGGCTTACAGTACACCATGGCAGATGGGATTACTACTATCATGAAGCCTTCAGGGTCCCTTTTTGAGGTCTATCCGGGCCAGGGTTCCATCTTCTGTAACCCACTACCTCCGGGATTCAACTTAAAAACTACAAAACTCGAACTGTTATGCTAGACTTTCATTATTTTAATGTTGGAAAAAATGTACTTATCAATTTCAAATCCTATTTTTTCACTTTCTTATGACTCTAGAAATTTTATAAATTAAGCAAGCGAGTTTAAGATTTTAGATTAAAACTGGAAGCATTCCCATATATGAAGCGATATTACAAGTGGATACAGTTTTGTACCTAAGTATATTCACATGCATATACTTATATATATATATACTTATATATATATATATATATATATATATATATAATATATAATATATATATATATTTATTTTTTTTTTTTTTTTTTTTTTTATATAGTTGTCACCACCACTCACAAACTCGTTTTTTGATCGGTCAATAATTACCTTTCTTTTTTGAATTTATGAAAATGGATTTACTACTTTATCTTGCAATTTACAAACAAATGTATAAAGAAAACTAAGGAACCTTTTGTCCCTGATATTTTTTATGCATTTAAAATGGCTATTTCTTGGTGAAATGGTGATTAATTTAAAACTATTCTTAAGAGATTAGAATTTTACAGTTTTAAAACTTATTTACCACAGCATCATCACTACTACTACTATGTATACCTAAACATGCAAATACACCTACACATGCGGATAGGTGTACATGGGTATACACAAACATATCTACAGCTACATACACAGACACATATATATATATATATATATATATATATATATATATATATACATATATATATATATATATAAAGATTTGGGACGGAACGAATTCGAAGAAATTTTTTCTTTAAAGGGATGGGGTGTGCTTAACTTAAATACATGCACCGAATAATTAACAATCTCAATCTGCTTGATTCGAGGTATTTTGGGTTGCTTGCATATATATATATATATATATAACTATATATATACAAATATATACATACCCACTCTGTACTTTACCCCACTCCCTCTCTCCTTTTCATGTACTTAAATTTCTTCTTCCTCCGCTCTCTCTGTCCCCGCTCGCTTCCTTCTTCTAAATACCAGAGGAGCGACAGATTCTGGGGGGTCATACTTTTCTTCCAAGGTGCAGACTGCGGAGCCGGTGGCTTCATTATTTTTTCCTGTGGAAGGTTGATCAAAAGCTTCCATTACTTTCGTTTGAGGAAAACTATCTTTCCAAAATTCATCCAAAATCTGAAGCGGTATTTTGACAATCGCACACTACCATAACATATCATTTGAAGCTTGAAAAGATTTATACTGATGCTTTCCGAAGAAAGTATATTATTTCCCAAGAGCACACTCCAATTATATTGTGTTATCTCGTGTATTAAAAATTTTGTACGTTGAACTCTGTCTGTTAATTTGTAGTAGAGCTCCACTTGTCGATATTCTCGATAGTCTCTTGCATTTAAACCTCTCAAGCGATACCTGGATGGTCTACATAAGGCTATTGTGTTCTCTTCTCTTTGCAGGGCTTCAAACGCGGACCTAGTTATTAAAGAGACCGGTGCGGCGCAATCTAAGACAGCGGTGACCTTTACTCCTCGGTGGTCTTTCTTGAATGACAGTGTCATTTGACAACAATATTGCCCTGCTGCTCTCTGAGCCACTCTCTCTAGCCTCTCTGATTCTCCTGAGAGCTCACATACTGTTTGCCTTATAGTCGCTTCTTTCTCCATTTTTCTCTCTCGAGGTCGAACTGAAGCTTGGGAGGATAAAGAATTTACCTTTTCTATTACTTCCTCAGTTTGTGGGAGGACTGAGATGGGATTTGAAATAGCTTGAGACTCTTCCTCAGTCTCGGTTTTTCGCTCTTTCTTTTTTAACTTCAACATTTAAAAACCAATTTCGGCACTTCCAAATCTTCTCTCCCTTCTATTGAGACAACTTTCAATACTAATTTTGGTACTTCTTCTTTCTTGGGTATATTCTTCGGGGCTAGTTCTAGCGCTTTGGCTTCTCCGCTTGTGTCTTCTTTTTCTATTTCCATATCAGTTATGGCTAGTACGGACATCTCTTCAATGTCTTCTGAAATCCTCTTCCATATCTTCCATATTTTCTTCAACCAGATCGGTTTGGAGGGGAATTGCTCTCTCCATTTCTATAACTTCCTGTAGCAAAATTCCTGTCTCCAAACTTGAATTAAAATTTCTCAAGATTGCTCTTCTTAAGGAAGTATCATTGGTTTTAGAATCAATGTAATCTAATATCTTCGTTATTAGCATGTAATTGACCTTTTTTGCTTCGAACAGGCTTCCTAATGGCTCAATTAAAGCTAAATTTTGGTAAGTATCCATTAAACGTTTTATCTCTTGGATAAAGACAGGGAATGGAATGTTTCCAACACCTTTATAGCTTACGAATTCCATCATAGCTTCTATCGACGATTTAGTATCTGAAGTTGCATTTCTACCATATTGAAAAGGTGTTTCCCTGAGAATTGGCTTCACGACCAAACAAGGTTTTTCTGCGCTATTTTTACAATCTACTAATATCTGTATCTGAGACTTATCTTCTTTTCTTTCTGTGTTTTCCTTACAAACATTCACGGAGGCTATGGCTCCTTCTGAGCAAGGCGCGGTGTCCTCTTTTCCTCCTTCTTCTTCCTTTCTCTCCTTCCCTTGCACCGCTTCTTCCTCATTTTTTATTTCATCTATCGTCTCCTTGTTTACTTTTCCCTTCTCTTTCACTTTTTCTTCTTCAATTCGGACAAACGTATCTCTTTTCCCTCCTTCGGGCGGTGTAGAGATAGCTTCTCCTTCAAGCGGGATTGTTTTATCAGCGCCCCCTCTCTTAGGGTGTGACGAGATAATTTCCCCTTTTTGTAGGGCAGGTTCACCCACTACTGTTGTGGTACTACCCATCAAGTCTGTTTTACCCTTCTCCATCACCTACGGAGCTAAAGGACTACACGACTTGACCTGTAATTCGTCCATCCTAACGATGCGTTAGTAAAAGTGAAAATAAGGTGGGTAAGTATGGTTAGTGGAGTTGCTGATAGTTAAAAAAATGAGAAAAATGGTTTGATCGGGAATAAAGATTGATGAGATGCAAAGTCTATCAAAATTATATGGGCAAAATTATATGACATCAATTTCAATTAAAATGCCCCAAATATACTTATTTAATTCTCTTAATTAAAATGATAAATATTCTGCTTCAATTAAAATGAAAAAAGTGCTCAAATTCTACTTGATATAATAGTGATTGTTTATTATTAAAATTCAAATCAAATTACGTTTATAATAAAAATTATAACGATAATTATTAAGCGATATTCCTTTTAAAACAATTTCTCTTTATTTATGAAGAGAAGAAAAAAAAGTGAGATTGAAAATCTTATTCTACTCTCAAGGTTATTCTCTTGTAAATAAGAACCAGCTGTAATTTAAACGTTCTCAATACCCTGCATATGAGCTTTCTCGGTACATGCAACTTTCAATACTGTATACATCTGATGTATATCAAATACCTAGATGGAGTGTACACGTGCAAGTACACATGTGCGTCCCTATGACCACCACCAATTATATAAATATTAATATAGTATTATATAATATATATATATATATATATATATATATAATATATATATATAATATATATATTTAATTTTTTTATGATTCTCAAATCAAAAATGTAATTTCCGAAATATTAATGCTCAAATGTGAAATTGACTGGTTGTTTGTGTTAATTATTTTTATTAATTAAGAAAGAATAAAAATTAATTAAAATGATAATTAGGCAAGAGCAGTCTCTTTACTGCAATCAATTAATTACGTATTACAATAACTTTTCCAATCAATTTCTCATTTGCGATAAAAAAGAAAATCTAAAAAAAATATAAGAGAAAGAATAAATTCCTTCTACTCCTTTTCTGTTTCGAAAATGTTTCTTGGCGAACGAGAAGTCATTTGACCTTGGCTATGTGAATGCAATAACAATTTTTGGTCAAGACGGCACGTCTCTCCTCTCGCTCTCGTTTGTGTACGCTGAATATGTGCACTCGTTTACGCACACTGAACCAAACTTATTTTACCTGATAGCCGTGCGTACATATATATATATATATATATATATATATATATATATATATATATATATATATATATATATTTTAAATATATTAAATATACTTATTTATTTATATATTTAAAATAAAATGAAACCATTAAAAAATATTAATCAATCATGTATGTTTAAGTAATTTAAGTTTGATGTTTTGTTAAATTTAATTTTAAAACAAAAAATAATTTTAATAAGCACTCGCCTTTAAGTATCTGAATATTCAAAAAGAAAAAATGCTACCTTCTCGTTGCAGTGCGTCGGGAAAGATTTTTTTTTTTTTTTTTTTTTTTCCTGCCGTTGGCCTTCGCTTGCTCGAGACAGAGTGGCGGCGATTGGGCGGGAAGTCTTGTTTGTGTCCTAGTGTATGCTGAATTTGTGTGTGTGTCTGGCGTTCTTCAACTTACGCTTTATAGGTGCACACAATCTATTTTTGTATAATATGCCTGCGTGCGTGTGCGTTAGGGTATATATATATATATATATATATATATATATATATATATATATATATATACTGTTCCTTTCCGACACGCACGAATGCAAAATAAAAAGGGTATTATAGAAATAATGATTAGCCTATCTACTTCTATACTCTCCCTCCTTTTACACACAAACAAACAAGCAAACCTTCTATTTAAATAGATATTCAATATTAAAATTAATTGTGCTTTGATTATTAAATTTTTTGTTTTGTTTAAATACTTAAAATTTGTTGATATAAATATTTTTTTAAAAAGATTGAAATTATTACTGTTCCTTTGAAATACTTGGGAACTTATCTTTCCGAATCTTTTTTCCTGGGGAGGTCTTTTTCTGTATTTCTGTCTGTCGGCGACGAGACTTGTTTCGACGTTGAAGTGATGAGGAAATGTTGATTTTTTTGGGTTTTATGCAAAAGGGGTTTAGTTAATTTAGACGCCTGATCTATGATATAAATGTACTGTTTTAACTTTTAATTAGCAAATAATTATCCTCTTTAGAAATTAATTTCTTTTCAATGACTGTTTTTTATTCTAATTTTTTCCAAACTACTACTTTCTAATCTGACTGCGTATTTCCATTTATTTGCCATTTCGCGGCAATCCAATTTCTCCTATTATTTGTCTGCTACTTCGACAGCAATCTTGACATCAGAAGATTCTTTATTCATATTCTGGTAAGGGTTAGCCAGTGTAGTTTAAATATTTTTTATATAGTACTTTTGTGTTGTGTTTCTTCGTTACTTTCAATTCTCCTTTTTTACTCAACTATTCTATTTTAGGTTCTATATCCAACTACGATGAATGTTTTATTGCGTGACCTGAAGATTCTTTCTTCGACGACTTACACCAGCTAATGGTGGGGAGGCTAATAGGTTCCTCTTCCACCTCTGTGGAATTCATCGGCGGGATGCCGCTTAAAGTCTTTAGATATCAGCTACCTAATATTAAACCAACACAATGACGATTAAACTATTTTCAAGAGAGGACTTTCACCTCTGAATATTATCAGTTGTATAGAGGCTTTCACTCTATTTGCGTTACTTTTTTAGGAGAGGTTTCACTCCTGATTTTTGTAGTTTGGCAAACACAGTCGTATTGAAAAGTAATGGAAGGTAAAGAGGAATGAATTATAAGCACATTAAACCATTTATATTAAAAGTCACAGTACAAAATATAATCATAGAAAAATAACGACAATTTAAACTAAATACCCATTCACACATACCCACATCTCTACCATCCATCCATATAATTCAAATTCCAATAAAAGGTGAAACATCGAATACAAAGATAAACATACAAAAGACCTAGAACATAAGAATAAACATTTTCTAATTATTTCATAACATTCATTATTATAATAATTATTATTATTGTTATTCTTATAATTTTCACAATCAGTATTATTATTATTATATTATAATAATTACTATTATTGTTATTCTTATAATTTTCACAATCAGTATTATTATTATTATTATTATTATTATTATTATTATTATTATTATTATTATTATTATTATTATTATTATTATTATTATTATTATTATTATTATCATTATTATTATTATTATTATTATTATATGGATTATACCTCCGCCATTTCTTAAGGTTTCATTTTGGCACTGATTTGAGGAGGCGTCTGGTGAGAGATCCACATTTTCACTTTATTGTTCATCGGACAAATAGGAATATGTTTCACTTCATAAAAATCCTCTAGGATCATTTATTTCATTCCACTCACATCATATAAGCTGGAAAAGTTTAAGAATGAATTTTTTGTCTAAATAATAAAATGAATAAATTCATATATAGATATATATATATATTATATATATACTATATATAATATATATATTATATATTATATATATATACAATAGTATATATATGTAAATCAACATATATATACTTATTTTATATATATATATGTTTAAAATTATACGCCTATCGCGTGCGTTAATTTCTTTCTTTAGATTTTATTTTATTTACGTTAATATTTAAAAATTCTCTATAAAATAATTTCACTTTAATTATACTAAGAGGCACGAACTGCACCAGTGAATTGCAAAGACGGAATGAGGAGTGCCCAAGCTCCTTCGTATGCTCGGACCTGTGGCTGTTGCATAGGATACGCAATAACTACGGGGTGAGGTACAGACCCTTTAGGGACTCCCGCCTTTGTGGTATTCTTGTGGAAGGAGGTGAGGAAATAGAGAGGAAAGAACAGGATCGAGCCTGTATGTTTCTTATGCCTGTTTGGCGTTGTTCAACCAGTGGGCGATCGTGAGAAAGAAATTACTTTTGGTTAAGAAATTTAAGGTATGCAGCCAGAACGGCGCCATATTCTAAAGCTCTTCCTGCAATGGTTTTTTTTCCATTGACTCATATGTGCCAAGCAACATATCGATCACGATATATATATATATATATATATATAATATATATATAATTATATATTATATGTGTGATATATTTACATATATATATTTATATATAAAATATATATATATAATATATATATATATATATATATATATATATATATATATATATATATATATATATATATATATATATAATATATATATATATATATATATATATATATATATATATATATATATATATATATATATAATATATATATATATATATATATATATAATATATATATATATATATATATAATATATATATATATATTATATATATATATATATATATATATATATATATATATATATATATATATATATATATTATTATATATAATCTTCTAACCTCCTCTGTAGGCATATGCACCTGTCAGCTGTCTTGCACTAAGCTCCTCCATTGCCGTCGATCACCGTAAACCATTTCCTCCTCCACCTCTTCCATGGTCATCCCCCTCCTCTCCACCGCTATCTCAACACCATGCGTCCACCTCACCCTCGGCCTCCCACTCTTCTCCTTCCCTCCGGCTGCGACTCATAATACTTTTTCGCACACCTATTTGTTTCCATCTTTTTCACATGCCCGAATCATCTCAACTGCCCTCTCTCCACTAATTCCAATATACTCTCCACTCCCAACACCGCCCTCACGTCATCATCCTTCCTCATATCCAATCTTGTCACCCCCAATATCAATATTAATACTTCATTTCGCATGCCAATACTTTACATTTAGCTTTTGTATTTAGTGTCCAAGCCTCATGTCCATATGCTAATATGGGCCTCATAATGTTGGTATATATTATTGCTTTGACTTTCTTCTGTATATTATGATCCTTGAACAAAGGGTTAAGCGACGCAAATGTTCCATTAAAGTTTCCAATTCTATGATTCAACTCCTGGAACATATCATTTCCTTATTCACTATACACTACTAAATATTCAAACTGTTCCGTCTGTTTCAGTACTTCCCACTCCAATTCTATATTCAACTCTTCCTTCTCCCTACCCACCATTATAACCTCCGTCTTCCCCTATTGATTTTCATTCCTTTCTCAAATAGCACCTCGTCATATGCAAATATAAATCTCTGCGGAGCCTTCCTTGACTCCGAGATCAAAGCCAGATCATCTGAGTATCCAAAGATCTCTCCACAAACCCTTTCCTGTACTACCTTGCCATAATAGTCCATAAACGTTATGAACGAAATTGGGGAAAGTACACTTCCTTGTTTTACACCTATTGTTATTCCAAAACCAGCTACTATAATCCATCTGTTTTTTCACCTTGCAAAAGCTGCCAAATACGTGCTTTTTATAGCTCTTATCAGTTTAGTAGGTACCCCATACTCCCTTTTCCTCAAGATCCTAAACAAGATCTCCCTCGACACATGGTCGAAATCGATAAAGTTCAAATATGCTTTCCAGTTAAATTCATGTCTTTTCATACATCATCTTCAGTGCAAAAATCAAATAAATTTTCGATATTCCCGGTCGAAAACCGTGCTGCCATTCAACCAGTTTATTTTCGACTGTCCTTCTATCTTCTCTATAAATTTTATCTTGTACACCTTTACAATATGTGGCATCAGGGCAATTTCCCTGTAATTTTTACACTCTGTTTTATCACCTTTCTTGCATATAGGACACAACACCAATTTATTCCAATCCTTTGGTGTTTTTCCTTCGTTCCAGAACTTATTCATTACTTCCGTCATCCACAAAACACCCCCTTCACCAGCTCCTCTCCATATCTCCACAGGCAGCATATCCTGGTCGGCTACCTTACCATTTTTCATCTTTCTCATCGCTTGTTCCACCTCCTCAGGTACAATCTGCCACTTCCCCCGCTCTTCCAAAGCCACTTGTCGTTCTTCCCATCTTTCCTCTTCTTCTATCATGTTATTCGGGATATTTAACAGCTGTTCGAAATATTCCTTTCACCTTCCACTAATATCGGACGGGCTATATATATATATATATATATATATATATATATATATATATATATATATATATATATATATATGCTCTCTTTTTATATATATATATATATATATATATATATATTTATATATATATATATATATATATATATATATATATATATATATATATATTTATATATATACCACTATATCATTTTCTTTTTCAGTATTCATTTTTTCATATTTAACTTATATATACATATATATATATATATATATATATTACTATATCCCAATAATATATATATATACAGTATATATATATTTATATATATATATATATATATATATATATATATATGTATATAATATATATATAATAATAACAATAACAATAATGTATTCTTTATATAAATATATATATATATATATATATATATATATATAATAACATATATATATAATATATGTATAACATATGTATGTATATATATATATATATATATATATATATATATACATATTATATATATTCTGCCTTATATATATATATATTATATATATATATATATATCTTATATATATATATATATATATATATACTATATATATATATATATATATATATATATATATATATATAGTTTTACATCATTCCATATACATGCTTTCATGGAATTATTAACGACTTAATATTTAAATTTAGAGAAGGTCAAAAAAGATTTGTTTAAAAAAGAATTAGGTACTTCAAACTATATAAATCATGTTTTGGGATTTACTCTCAAATTATATATATATATATATATATGTATATATATATATATATATATATATATATATATATATATATATATATATATATATATATATATATATATATATATATATATATATATATATATATATATACTATATATATATTTATATATATATATATATATATATATATATATATATATATATATATATAACCTTATATATTATATATATATATATATATATATATATATAATATATATATATATATATATATATATATATAATATAATATATATATATATATATAATAATAATATACTATGGTTATATATATAAATCTATAAGTATATGTATATATTGCATATATACATAAAAAATAATAATATATATATAGAATATATATATATATAACATATATATATAATATATATATATATATATATATATATATATATATATATATATATATATATATAATATGTATATAAAGAATATATCATAGTACAATTACGCCTATATATATATATATATATGTAACATATATATACTTATATATATATATATATATATATATATTGAGGTATGTGTATGTGTACGTGTGTGCGTGTGCGCGTGTGTGTCAGTGCGTCTGTGCGTGTGCAATCATACATATCGTTCTCTTTCTTTGAGATAAAACTAATAAATCTCGATTTATGAGAAATTAACGATGTCTTCAAATCCAAAAACTTGTGCTTTTTCACATTTCCTTCCGAAGTGACAAAAAGTCAGCTCTTCGACACATTAAAATAAATTCTTTATAGTAAAGACAACAACAATCTTTCTGGTTCCCCTACCTCACACTCTTTCCAACATTTCTCAATTTTAAATTATCAAATACAGCCTTGCTTCCTCCTCTCTCCTTCCTCATGTATCTCTGTCGGTATAAAAATATTATTTCTTCACACTATCTGAGCTTAACACTAAAAATCGTTCTATGACTGCTATTGTAGATAGCAGGCATTTATTATTTAAATCTATCCTTAATGGTGGTCCTCTGAATTTTGTTCTACCCAACTCTTTTTCTATTAACATCGATGACCTATCTGCTACTCTGTCTCCTCCCCACATTTAGGCTGATAACTCTGAAAATCACAATTACTCCTTTCAATTTGAAAGACGGATCATTCAACAGTAAATAAATGGTTTTAGGTTAGCAGCTTTGAAGTAAAAGTTTTCTGATTTTTCTCGAACTTATATTTGTGTAAAAGAAAAAGCATGGCTGTTTTCAATGCCTCAATAACTCAACTTCATCTTCTATCTACTTTACACAATCTTCTAGGTAACAATGATATCTTCTTTGAAACACTTCTCTAACCTCCTTCTTCTTCTTTTCTTATTGTTCTTGAAATTTTCATTCCTCATGATCTTTGTTAGAAGGAACACCTTATGTTCTTTCTAACAAAATTTCTAAGAAATTGCACTGGGGTGATGTTCGCCCTTGTATTGAGTATGAATCACATATCTAAAGTGGGTCCACACATATTGTTTCACTTGATAAAGTGTGGTCTAGGCCTATCGGAGCCTTAACTCTCCTACTATCACCAACTCTCTCCAATCTTTCTAGACGTCATACAGTAGCAACAATTTCCTTATTCTATTGTTATTACAATTTTACAAATTTACATTGCTTTTTTGAAATTTCCATACAAGTACCTAGTTCTTCTAGTTGAGATCCTGGAAATCGTATTTCAAACAGTCTCGTCAATTATTTATCCAACTCTTTAACCCTACTTAACAGCTATGTACGATCTTACATTTACTCAATTAGTGAAATTTGGAAACACACTTTATTTATCTATTTTTCCAATTACCTTGATTTGAAAAATTTTAAAAGCTGCATGTAGAAGATAGACAGACTTTAATTTGTTCTTGGCTTTAAATTTTTCAAAAACCGTTGAAATTTGTAAAGCCTCTGACCCTTACCCACCGGAGGGATATATATATATATATATATATATATATATATATATATATATATATATATATATATATATATTATATATATATATATATATATATATATATACTCTTTCTCTCTATATATATATATATATATATATATATACTTCTGCCCTGGCCCACCTTGGTGGGCCACACTGCTTCCAGGAAGCCGGCCACCGCCACCGGGCGGTTCCCACAGATCGAGGAGAGAGGGATATAGAAATAGAGAAGTCGGCACGGGGGGCGTCGAGAGCTGGGCACCTCAGAAGGAGGTGCTCTATCGTATCTTGGTGCAAGTGGGGGAGGTGACGTTGTCTAGTTTAAATCTATGTTTATATTGCATGAGTCTCGGGTGGTGACCCGATCTGCGAGTGAGGTCCATTTGGCCTCTTCTGGAAAGCGTTTCTTCCCTAGGGGAGGAAAGTTAGTGGGAAGGGGGTATTTAATAAATTGTTATTTGGACTATTTTGAAGGTAAGATATGTGTTTGTTAGGTGGGTATAGATATGTGTAATCCATGACCTATTGGGAGGGGGGAGGGGGAATTATATTGTAAGTGTTGTAATAGAATTGAGCTGGTGAAGAAGGGGGGGATTTTAGTCTTTGTCGAAGGGGATTGGAGAGAATTTGGTGACAAGGGTGGGTTGGGTTACGGGTCTTCTGATAGAATTGAGTCCCCACCATCTTGAGATGTGTGGAAATGGTGAGGATGGAGGCTTCATCGTGTAAATGTTGGATTGGGGTGGTTTTAGTGTAACCTGTGATAATTCTGAAGGCTGTGTTTTGAGAAATTTGTAGTTTATTTGTGCTTGATTTTGATAGTGCTGGGAACCATGCTGGAGAGGCGTAGTTTAAGTTTGTTCTAAGAAGTTGTTTATAGATAGTAGTGAGTGTATGTCTCCTGTCGCTGAAGTTGTGTTGGGAAAGGGTTCGGAGGGTGTTTAGTTTTCGTTGAGTTGTGCAAATGATTTGGTCAATATGGGGGGAAAAAGTCATGTGGGTGTCGTAGGTAAGTCCTAGTATTTTGGGGGTTTTGTTTAAGGGGAGTCTGTACTCGGAATTACATTTACTATCAATCGCGAAAAGAGAACTTTTTGTTTAAAGAGAAACTATTATTCTATGTATATCTGTTTATTTCGTTTCAATAGACTTACTGGTTTGGAATTTATGGGCGGGGGAAGGGGTAAGTACTGAATTTTTACTACTTCAACTGAAAACCATATAAAAACCATGGTATTTGGGTGTCGCTGGGGTTCCTCCGCCCCGCCCCTACGGGGTATGGAAAACGTCCCCCCCTCTGTACCCCGTCGGCTCGAGCCCCCTATTTTTTTTTACATTTTTGTAATAAGCTTTATACGCTGATTTCAAATATGTAATTGGTTTTTCTGTAAGTGTCGTACTTTTCGAGATATTTTATTTATGAAAAAAATATAAATAGACACTATATATATATATATATATATATATATATATATATATATATATATATATATATATATATATATATATATATATATATATATATATATATATATATATATATATATATATATATATATCTATATATATATATATATATATATATATATATATATATATATATATATATATATATATAATTTTTTTTTTCTTTTTGTAATAAGCTTTATACGCTGATTTTAAATATGTAATTGGTTTTTCTGTAAGTGTCGTACTTTTCGAGATATTTCATTTTTGAAACAATATTTAACATAAATGTGATTTTTAAAAATTATTTAAAATATTTCGAACTTTTGAATCATGTCCGTTACCACTGAAATTCATTGTTGGTATCCTATAGTAGAAATATAAAAAAAAAAACAAAAAAAAATCAAAACTGACGGAGTCGTAAAACAGAATAGGACCTATATATATATATATATATATATATATATATATATATATATATATATATATATATATATATATATATATATATATATATATATATATATATATATATATATATATATATATATATATATATATATATATATATATATATATATATATATATATATATATATATATATATGGTATTGTGTAGATATATATTATATATAAACATATATATATATCTATATAAATATAATAAATATATATTTGGAATAAAATATATATAAAAAAATAATAATATATAATATATATATATATATATATATATATATATATATATATACTCTCTTTTTACAGTTAACACCACCGCTCACGGGCAGAGCCCTAATCTAGGAGGGGGTGTGCCCAATTTTTAAGTCTGAGCAAGACGGAGTCAAGAAAGAACAGCTCACACTCACACGCCCGACCAGTGACGAACCTGGGTCTCTCGCGTAGTTGGGCGAGTGCTCTCCCGCTGAGCTACCGGACGCTGTTTGGTGTTTGATCTATTCCTTCTTGAACTATGGGAAGAAAATCTTCATACGAGCCGACTGCGCCGAATATCCATTCTCCATATGATCTTATACGTCCCTTTATCCAAACTTCACTGGCCAGAATTTTTATATTATTTTACAAGCAAAGTTTAAAATAATTCAAAAGAAATGGGCTAAAAATTTTGACGCTCCTCCATTTATTTCAGATAATTCTTTTTTTCCTTTTTTAACTATGTGAAAAGAATCATAGCGAAAATTTTGCTGCTTCACCACTAAATTTTATCAAAAAGTAAGATGTTGATTCTTTCACTAAAGTTTTAATTAAAAGCAAATTTATTAATTTGTTAAATTTTTTTTCAATAATATTCTGGCCAGGACCACTGTCAAAAACATTCACATTTTCTGAAACTGTTCGAACTTTAGCTGAAGCTCTTCTTTTTTCAGCAATCTTCAGGCTTCCCTCTGGTGTTCTTCAGTTTCTTCTCTTTATTTTCTTCCTTTCTATTTTTTTAATGCGTCCATCTTCGACGACAGTCAGATCATATATATATATATATATATATATATATATATATATATATATATAAGTATGTAACTATATATATATATGTACATATATTTGTATTTTAAATATATATATATATATGCATATATGTATATGTATATATATATATATATGTAACCTTATATATATCTATATAAAATGTATGTATATATATCTTTTTTTTCAATTGACAAACTATAAAATGTGGAACATAGATATGTATATGCACTTATATATTTAGATAAGTCTATTTGTGTATATACAAAAACATACTATAAATAAGTATATATCTACTGTATATCTATATATATATATATATATATATATATATATATATACTTAACCTATATATATATATATATATATATATATATATATATATATATATATATATATATATATATATATATATCAACGAATATTGCTTTCGCTCCAAAAGTGATAACCTGAATTTGCAACAAATCAATGGTATATCTGCGAGTACTGACATATTATATCTATGAAACATGTTTGCTTTGTTAGAATTATCTAAAGGTATTATTTTTACTCAAGATTTATGTATGCTTCTCATTAATCGTATTTTATTATCATTTTTACAGATGCATTGCAAATGTTATAATCTTCTCTGTGAACTATCAGAATTTTGGGAAAAGTCAAGTCAAATGGTTGTTTTTTACTAATTAATATTAACTCTGTTTGATATTATTTATTTTAAAAATTTCGACCTAGGTTGCTAAGTGGTTCATTTCTGGATATGGAAAAGCAACAGCCAGATTAACAGTTCAATTTGTTTGGATACCTGGAATTTGAACTTTAGTAGCGATATTTTATATGTAAAGGAACATCTTCTACAGTTCATTTTAGGATTTCAAAAAAAACATGTTACCAGAGCTACAGATATTACACTAAATATGAAGAATTTCAAATCTATGGTGACTTAATTTTTAGAAGAGACCAAGTTTTGAGTCCAAATGGAATCAGGGGATAGATGTAATTATGTGATTTAAGAGAGATATCATAAGATTATTTGAAGATCCATAGGCTCATGTCAATTATCTGTGACAAATGTAGCCAGGGGTCCACCACAAAATTTACGTTATCGAACAAAATGTACAACAGCACTTTGGCATAACAAAAAAAGTTTGAACTTTTTTCTTTATTTTTATATAACTTTTTTATAGCATCTTTAGTTGTGAATTTGTTTATTGAAACAATGGAAAGGGAAATAAATTATACACTAATATAAGTTTGGTTACGCTAAGGAAGGTTAAGGTAAGTTTCATGTGGGTACATAGATTTAAACTTCATTTTTAATATTTTTAAATGTGTGCTTTTTATCCAATACAGTTTATTTTGGCTTTACATCAAAATAAAAATGTGTTCAATCATAATCGATACTTGGATAAAACTCACCCACAGATAATAGACATGGTCCGATCCAGACTCGCATATTAAATATCATTCAAATTACTTGTGTCTCACACACACACAAAAAAAATCTTATGATGAGATACTTTCTGCTCTTCCTGAACAAATCACTAGACAACAATTCGGAATATGAAGACTTTGTTGAGTTAAACCTTAATACATTGGCCACATTTAATCTTAAAATAGACTATTTGCTAAAGATCATAAGAAATGAGATATCAGTTTATTATTTTATGGGCGAAAAGGGGAAAAACGGTGGTTTTTATTTAAGTGATAGTGTGACAACTAGACAAGACGTTTCGTGATAGGACTATATATATATATATATATATATATATAACATATATATACTCTCTTATATATATATATATATATATATATATATATATATATATACTTATATATATATATATATACCTATATATATATCACTCATATACACATACTTATATATATATACATATATAACTCATATATATATATCACTCACCCTCAAGGGCTTGCTCTTTTCAAGAAGAAGTCAGAAAACAAAATGCAGGATGCACTCCAAAGCCTTTCGC
>JABUQX010025672.1:25000-35000 GCA_015478945.1 Trachelipus rathkii
CATGATGTGGTCAGAAATTGCAGAGAGAATCTGAATTTAGATTTTTAAGATACATGTTGGATGAGAAGGAAGCGGATGAAGAAAGGCGTAAATGAGAGAATAAACGAGAGTATATTGAGATGGCTAATTCATATGGAAAGGATGAATGATAGTCTGCTGATTAAGCGGATGTATAGTGGTGACTGTGCTAGGAATCGGATGGCTGGAGACAAAAGAAAAAGGAATTGAGTCATTAAAGGGATGTCAGAAGGGAAGGAATGTTAATTTGGCCGCGGCGAGAAGAAAGGTGTGTAATAATAGTGAATGGCAGGGTTTTGTGAAAGGGTATGGTTGCGTGCCTGACACAGAAGATGAAACCCACAATGACGAGATACCTCCGTAAATGTCCGTCACGATCTTGTGAAGCCCTGGGTGGATTTTTTTTATTGCGGCGAGCTGTCACTTAAGGGTATGGAGGGGATGATAACGGAAGGGAAGGGAAGCTTTCCTTTCTATTTCCGTCATGCTCTTCTACTTAACTGTTATATTTTCCATGCATGCTGCGCATCCCAAGGCCACACATCTAGTGGGTAAACAAGGAATGATAAAGAAATGAAGGAATATATATATATATATATATATATATATATATATATATATAATAAATATATATATATTATATATATATATATATATATATATATATATATATATATATATTATAATATATATATATATATATATTATATTATATATATATATATATATATATATATATTATATATATATCTATATATATATATATATATATATATATATATATATATTATATATAATATATAATATATTTATATATATATAAAAAAAAATATATATATAATACTATATATATATATATATATATATATATTATAAAAAATAAAATAATAAATATGACCTTTATTAAACCAGGGAGCAATATATTTTTTTTAACTTTGTAAAGTTGGTAAACCCAAGAAATACATTTCATGATCCAAGGGAAAAGTCAGAAATAAGAGATTTTATTTATTTTAAATTAAATTTGTGATGTTTCATAAAGTCGATATTGCATACTTTTATTATGTGTTAAATGAGATTTTTTTTTTTCATTTTCAAAATTATTTTATCTTGTAGTTAAATTATTTTTTCATTAGATATTTATTGAGTTGAATAAAAACTGAAACAATACCATAGAGTAAACGCACGGCAGGATGGCGTGTATGCATGGCAGACAGCTCGCTGAAGCGCTCGCTCTAAATGCGCGCTGCTCGCGAGCGGTACCGTGTAACAAGTTACTTGCGCGCAGCGCATGTAAGTTGTATTTTCATATAATATAAATAACTATATACATTACCGTGCTATAGATTAAACTTTATTAAATATCTTTTTTATTTAATGAGAAAATTGAGAAAATTCGTAAAAAATCCATGAAATGAAATAATTCTCAGATAGCATTACCAGCCATTCCGAATCTAATTTTTTATTGTCTCCCTGGTTTAATAATAGGGCCCATATAATATATATATATATATATATATATATATATAATATATTAATATATATATATAATATATATTATATATTATATATATATATATTATACATATATATATATTTAATAAAAAATAATAATAAAAAAATATATAATAAAGGGCCCATATATATATATATCATATATATTATATATAATTATATATAATATATATATATATATATATATATATATATATATATATATATATATATATATATATATATATATATATATATAATATATATATATATATATATATATATATATATATATATATATATATTATAATTATATATATATTATATAAGGGTGATAACTTTATACAACCTCATTTCCCTGTATCATAATTTCATGAGCTTTCATTAAAGATAAGATAAAATTTACTTTCAATGTGATTTGATAAAAAACCTTACTCACAAAATGATTTAAAAAAAATTATTTATCAGCCTTTTGCCCATTTTTGGAGGCTGATAAAAATTGAACACAAGCTTTAGAGTCACATATATACATTATATAGGATCATCAAGCACACAAGGAAGTCAATTATTCACGATAATGTTATTGAAAAGGGTGAATTTCAGTGGTAGGTTGTCCTTGTTGTGGCAGGAGTCGTGGAAGTCTTGCATAGATTTGATCGCACGCTCACAGTACTGGTTTCTTCGGGCAATGTTGATTGGAGATTCATCTGTTTCCAGTGGGTTTCCAAGCATTTGAGACCTGTTGGGTAGTCATTCAGAGCAGCAGATATTTCATCAGAATCTTTAGGGCCGAACAATTGACTGCTGAACTAATGGTCCGCCATTTAGTAGGAAATGAATGAACAGATTTTACGCAACCTGTTCCTGGTTTTAGGCATCAGAATAAACGCAAGAAGGGCCAGCATGGCACAAGAGTTGTAGCGTGCATTGCTGATGTTTGGGATCTGTTGAAACTTCACGAAGGGGATCTCATTCCTCTTAGTTTAGTGACGGAAGATACGAGTGAGGTGGTAGAGAAACTTTAAGTTGTCTCTCCAGCCATCTGTTTCCTTAATATCAGTTTTACCGTTGTTGAAGGCTGCTTCCAATTTATCATAATTGCTCAAATCCTGCACAAAGAAGTACCCTATGTTTGGTGATTTAGTCGACCCATGGAGCTCATCGTCCATGACAACGCGAAGAACGCAATCCAGCATATGGTGCTGCAACTGATGGACTTGGGTTTGGGGTAACTTTTCTCTTCAAACATTTGCTGCAGCCAAACAACAAAGCTTGTCCTTTTGCCTGTATTAACGCTTGTTGTGTTGGCAACAATCATCACAATTGATCCCCACAGGTTGAACTCCTCTAATACATCCCGAAGTCCTGCGATTGTTTGAGCTCTCCCATCAATCAATTTGAGCGCAGTCAACTTAATTTCTTTTGCTTCATTCTTGAGGACCACTGCCTGCTATTCAAAGCCCTCAATGTGTTTGCCGTCAAATTGTATGATCCACCTCTCCAGATAAAGCGTGCTCACCAAGTGCTTCTTCACCTGAACAGCCCATGTGTAGATAGCCTTGTGGATTGCTGACTTACATGGGGTTGGAATTTCAATGCCCTCACCAGAAAGGTGGCGGCACATCTTTGCTGCTTCGTGGGACGACAGATTTGAGCTTGTAACAAGGCATCTTGCAATACCTGATGGGTTATGCTTCCTGGTTCTCGTTGATGCTGCATTCTCATCCTCCCAAAGACTGTCTTTGCTTTTGTCGGATGAGTGAGAGCTACTTTCGGAACAATCAGGAGGCACTGAGCTGGTAATTGTGGACACAGTTGCTTCCATTGTCTTCTTTCGCTTGGATGGGTGGATGGTCTTGGCACTAGCAGGTTTGCTAGTGGAATAACCAACCTGGCCCTTGCTCTCAATTTGCAGTTTGTAGAGGCTATCTTCCTCTTTGCACAACCATTCGCCTTTCACCTTGGTCACATCAAACAGTTCATTCAATGTATTAAAATTTTGTTTCTTTCTGCATCGCTCGTAGTCTTTCAGAAGTTTTGCTAGTTTTGTACAAATGGCTTGATCAGATACATGCGGAAGTTCGATGTTTTGCTCAATAAGGCTTTAATCTCTACAGCAATTAGACCGATTCTCTCTCTCCGTTCTTTGACAGTGGATTCAAGAAATTTGAAGGGTACAATGAGATTTTTTTCTGAGGCATGTGATTCTGTTCACTCAAGGATGCTTCATAAATTGTCACGTTGCCTCTCCTTGATGGCACTTGAAACTGGACTAAGTTATTTGTCCAGATTTCTTTGTTCTTCTACGTGTTAGAAAAGCTCTTCTGGAACATATTGTTTTCTACTCAGCAACTGAAATAGAAAAGGCCTTAACGTAAATATTAAATACGTAACAAATTAGAAACAGTTATTGAGTTTTCATATATTTTATTTAAAAACGAACAATTCAAAATTAGAGAAAATAAAAAAAAGCAGACTTATACTGTAAATTATTATATGCACAAATAATTAGCAAGAGAGTTCAATGTAGACCACCAAATAATACAGGATCTCTTTAGAATAAACTCTGAAGAATGCACAATACTTTTGATATGGCAATAACAATGTTGACACAAAATTACGCTAATTAACACTCAACTTCCCGCTTTGAAAACCTCGCTTATATACCAGTTTATACCCCACTGCGAAACAGCTGAAGAAAATATTAGAACTCTGCAGAATCTTCACAAGCAATTACTTTCCTGTGACGTCACTGTCCGGGCGGACGGCGCACATCGTTCTATGATATTCTGGAAAATTCTGTACAATTCTCTGGTGCATAAATTATTGAACAATTCGGTTTGATGACATATTATATATAAATATTGTTAATACAATTAAATAATATGCTAAAATGGCCTATATAACATTTCAAAGTGGCTTGTGCGTGATCTTTTTCAATATTTCAATAGAATGAACGTCATTTTATTCATTAATAGGCAAAAGTTCATCCATTCGTGCTACAGGAAATGATTTTCGAGAAAAAAAATCAAAAGGTCATCACCCTAATATATAAATAGTAGGAGAGGAAGGTGCGTTTGGCAGAGGCGAGAAGAAAGGTGCATAATAGGAGTGAATAGTGGGTTTTTTTGAGGGGGTATGGTTGTGGCCCTCCTGGGTCAAGGGATGAACCCTACATTGACGAAATGCTATAGTGAGGGTCCATCGCAGTCCCGTGAAGCTCTAGGGTGGATTTTTCTGACTGTGGCGAGTTCTCACTATGGCATTATGGAAGAGTTCAACTAGTGAACGAAAGAGAGCTTCACACGCGGAGTTAGCGCATTTACACTCAATTGTTATATAAGCAGATCTAAATGTATAGTTATTGCCATTCTTAATAAATATATTGCTGAAGTAAGTTGTCTTTCAGCCTACAAGCTATCCGAGCAAGAGAAGCAGCACCATGATATAGAATGGACTTGGAATTGCTGATGTTGTCAAACCTTTCGAGGGAGAGGGAGACAGTGATTCATGACTGCTGAATGTGGAAGCGGTGGAGGGTTCTCGGAGAATGGAAGAAAAACTAAGAGGAGTTTTTAATGAGAACCAGGTCTTGGCCTTCGGTGAGCCACGTGAGATAAAATATTGCATCCTCAATGTTTCGATGATAAATTCGTTGAAGAGACCAGCAAAATGTCGCTGGATGCGAGGATAAGCAGAGGATCTACTTTATTTCGCGCTAGTAGGAAAAGAAAAGGTGATTCTAAGGAGAATTACAACGCGGTCAGAAGGATACAGAAATACCGCAATATGTAAGCAGTTGGTGAAAAGATGGAGTATAATATACAATTTAAAGTAATGCCTCAATTCAAATACAAGGAAAATTAAACAAGATTTCAGTTATGATCGAGAATCAAAGATTGATTGATCAGGAGGGCGTGTGGCATTATGGGAGAGTTTACCTAGTGAACGAAAGAGAGCTTCACAGGCGGAGTTAGCGCATTTACATTTCATTCTATATATATTATATAAACAGATCTAATTGCATTATGTTTGCCATTCTTAATAATTATATTGCTGAGAATAGTACTCCGCACAAGCTTCCCCCCTTCCTTATAACTCCCTTGGACCTCGTCAACGTTTCATTTTCTTGTCTAGGGAAAAAGCAAACAGCAGCTTTAGTGACCTCTAAAACGTCATTTTCTTGTGTGTTTCGAGAAAATCGAAACCAGGAAATGACTAATCTATCAAGCGGTCAATATTGTTTAAAAAACGCTAATATAGGTCGTAACGAACTTTCACATACGATGTTTCGACCCGAAAAATAAATGAGCTTGTCAGTTTAATGGCGAATTCAATATTTCTTAACAGTCTGGAAAGGAAATGCTGTCCCTTTTCTGTCGGTTCGACAGACGTTACAGACACGGGAACAGACGGTCCAAAGTCTGTAAACAGACAAATTGAAGTCTGTTTTAAAGTCACTTCGACGATGGATTTGTTTCAAGAGACCTGAAAGCAGGAAACTTGCAGTTTGTGTCGAACCAAAACAAATCGGGCTGTCAATTTAACGAAAAAGTTCAATTTAGCCAGATTTGTCGCAACCGCAAGACAGAAAAAGGGACCGGGTATTCTTGTGAAACTAACTGTTTTACTATTGGCCCTTGTAAAAGAAACTGGAGCTCTAATTGGCCGAAGAGAGCTGAAGAACTTGCCCAGACAGAGGGTATTAGCCAACATTTAAGCCGGAGGCCTATGAAGAAAATGCCACAAGGGGAGGGATTTCAAACTTTGAAAAAAAAGCAAATGGTCTTTAAGGCAGTCTCAAGATTTTTCCACAGGAGAAAAGATGTTGAATTTTTTTGTTTTCTGTGTTTCATTCGAACGGTTAAGTCAGTCTAACAATTTTTTCAAAAGTGTGAGACGTTCGAAATATTTCTTTCTTGTTACGAGGACTGTGTCGAAAAGTTCGCTCCAATCGAGTCGATGCTATAGAATTTTCATTCATGTGATATTTCAATTTTGAAATCTAGAGAGATTATCCGGTGGTGAAAGGTTAGACCTGTCTTGATGGATTCTGTGAATATCATACATCTTTAGATGATCCGGCAAACGTTGACGAACCGTGCGTGGGTATATTTTTTGTATTTAACGGAAAAATTAAGGATGTAAATCTGACTACTTATTACGGCGATAAAAGAAATATAACTCTTAGGAGTTAGCCTACCGAACTTCAGAACGGGTATTGGCGATAGTTTAAAATCACAGTGGAGGAGATTTGAAACGCTTCTGTATAGAACATTATGCCATCTTTAGTGTTCCATGTGTAATTGGTCGTCCAATCACTAATTCGTCAATCCTCCATTCACATCATGCATGCTTTTCGTTCTCTGTTGATGTAATTTTAATCGACATTCATGCGAGAGAGAGGAAACAGGTAGAAAATCATCGTCACTCGAAGGTGAAGGCGACAACCCTTCCTCGGTAGTAAGTCTCCGACGTTGAATAGAGAGATCAGGTGACGTTATTTGAGTATAGGAGTTCCTGGGTAAGTGTTAATTCTGTTGTCGTTTTTACTCTTATCATGATGATTAAACTCGCTACAAGTTAAAACGAATCTATCTTCGTCCGGAAGAATCGCCGTGCACTAGCGATCTTCCTCGCAGTAATGTATATAATTTATGGGATTTTTGACTACGTCCTACCAGCATGATTTGAGTAGATACGTAACACTAGCGTTTACGTAGGTAAATAGCGCTCTCACGGGCTCACGTTTGTGTTTACACTAATTTTAAGAGTGAGAGTGGTGTGTGTGTTGTGTGCAATTTGAGATCTGATCATTCTTTGCAGTCTGCAACAAGGAGTCCCAGATCTGAATTCACCTTTTTTTAATAATTAAGATTTCAACAACATCCTCTTTACTATAAAACCAGTAGAACTATTTTAAATTACTAATCCTTTGATGTTGTGAACACCTATTCATTAACATTCTGCTTTCAGCTTCTTTGTATTTTTATTTATCGTCTGTCGCATGCGTTATCTTCGACTTCCTACAACTAGTTACAAGTACTCTGAACTGCACTAGGTCAGGTTCATAAGTCTTCGCCATGCGACCTATGGGCGAAGGGGGCAATCCTAAATGACCCTTCAAGGCCAATCTGTCACAATCTTTCTTTTCAAATTGAGTGTATAAAATTGCGTGATTTTTGAAGAAGAACTCGTTTTGGCAAAAGCCTCTGCACAAAAATTAGATGTCTCTTCAAAGTCCTATATATTTCTATATCTGAACTTAACCTACGGTTTTTCATGAACTCCTAACGAATACGAAAATGTTCTCTCCCATTGGCCAAAATTTCCCCTTCAACGCCTTTTATTTGCATAGTAACATTAACAAAAAAGGGGTGATTGAGTGCGGATTTTGGGAGTCATAAGTCCGTGGAATTCATTGTATTCCCTTAGGTTTGCAATACAAGCTATTGAAGTAAAAATTTAGCGGACCTTACGACAGGGTGTTTTCTGTGTCTGTAGTCATTGTTCCGGCGTTTTCATTTTTTCAGAACCTAATTTTTTGACATTTTTTCGTATCAACTTCTGCAATTTTTTTCGAAATCTCTTTAAACTTGAAATATACATAGATGTGTCTATTAAGCACAATATTATAGAAGTAGTTTTTTGAATTTTGGATAATTGTGCTCAGCAATTGAAAAAAAGTAGTTTTTGAAATTCTTATATCTCTATGTGTTGAGGAGAAAGAATTGCCCACATCGTATGTCCTGCGTATCGCAGAAGGCGACAAAGGGACGGTGGTAGTTGGTTTGGCTGTTCACTATCACTTATCTGTTCTCAGGGACGCTAATGCATGCTTCTGAGGAGGTCGTGATCACCGTAAAAGGCCTTCTATCTTTCGGCAAAAATGTATGAATCGTATGGGTACATGGAATGTCAGAAGAATAAATGTTGAGGAGAATAGGAGGAGGTGATGGATGTATTTAGAAAGGGCAAATTTGATTTGCCTGCTGTTACTTAAACAAAGATGAAAGGAAACGGTGAAAATGAGTGGTGTGGTGTGAAATGTGTGTGTGCTGGTGTGGAAAGGAATTAAAGGGGGAGATAAATAGTTGCAACTCTGATGACTGACTTGTGGTACAGAGCTATGGTAGACTTTGTGTGTGTCATTACTAGTATTCTTATGGTCAAATGTAAGTTTCAAAAGGTCAATGTATTTGTTGTTGTGAGGGTAATGTTGATGAGAGTGCAATTTCCTGGGATAATATGAATAATGTTCTGGATGAGGTGAATAGGAGCTTCAGATTGATTATGTTGGGTGACCTAAATGGTTGGATAGGTGATCAAAAAAGGGATGGTATAACACGTGGTTTTGGGGTGTCGGGAGATATTGAGAATGGTAGGAAGGTGATTGATTTCTGTGAGGAGAGAGGTGTGTGTGTAAGTAATACTTTATTTGAAGACAAGAGTATTCATAAGTATACTAGAGTTGGTGTAGGTAGAGATGGTATCGAAGTGAAAAATATGATTGATTTTGTGACGGTGAAGAGAAGGAGATGTTGAGGTATGTGTTGGATCTTAAATGAGTAAGGGGGTTAGAATGGAATTATCGGATCATTTTGTTGTTTTATGTAAAATTAAGCTAGTGGTTGCTTAGATGGAAAGGAAGGTGATAAGGAAGGAAGTGGGTAGAATTAAGAGTGAGAAGTTAAGTGAACAAGGTAATAAGGATAAGTATTTAAGAGCGATCACAAGCAAAAATCAATTGAATGTGAACAAGTTGGAACTGAACAAATCTGGGAGCAAATGAAGGAAGCAGTTGTTAGCAGTACAATGGAAGTATGTGAATGTGCTAAATTAAGAAGTAAGAATGAAGAAGAACTAAGGGGTGAAATGAAGAATTTATGCAAGCGGATGAAAGTAAAAAAGAAGCGTGGTTGAATGTATTAAAAATCAATAATGAAGTTTCAAAAGAAAGATGTTTGGAATTATATAAGGAGAAAAAAGAAATAGTAAATACTTAGGAGGAAGAAAGAGGTAAATGAACAGTTTGGAAATAGGATGAATGGGGACTTACAAGGGAATAGGAAGCTCTTCTGGAAGGAAGCACGAAAGGTTAAGAATGAGAATAAGGGGAATCTGCTTAGAATAATGAATATGGATGGTTCTTTCATAACTGATGAAATGCATGTGAGGGAAGTGTGGAGGGAACACTTCGAAAATCTGAATAACATTGGCATTAATGAAGAGGTGATAGTGAATGTGTGTGTCGGTTTGAAGGTGCAAGAATGAATGGGTATTTTGGGGATGAGGTCATTAGTATGGAGGAGGTAATGGGTAGAGTGAGAAAGTTAAAGAATGGTAAATCTGCAGGCAGATATAGACGAAATTTACTGATGAATTTTATCAGATTTTAATGCGAACAGTGCTGGATTGATTGAATTTTGAAGTTGTGTAACAAAGTGTTTATGAAGGGTATAGTTCCGAGGGATTGGAGGAGAATAGTAAT
>JABUQX010025672.1:45000-49165 GCA_015478945.1 Trachelipus rathkii
CCACAACTACTTCTCTCCCCCTCTCATTTCTCTCCACTCCAGCACATATACAATTCCCACATCATTCGATCACACGACATCCTTTCTCTTAATTTCAGTCACAGAAAGCAAATCAAATTTTCCCATTCTAAATGTACTCATTACCTCTCTCCTCTTCTCACCATTTATTTGTGTAACATTCCCCGTTCCCAGACTTTTCATACACACAGTTGGGATCCTAGAGAAAAGATCGTTTAAGGCGACCGCGATTACGTCAGAGGCATGCATGAACATTCCTATTGCAAAAATAACTGGTAACTCTACCCCAATCCAGGTACCACTGCTTTTTTAGTCGTCTTAAGAAACGGAACGTTCGCAGTGTATATATATATAATATATATATGATATATATATATATATATATATATATAAAATAAAAATAGTTCTATATATATATATATATATATATATATATATATATATATATATATATATATATATATATGAGAGTGTTTGTGTGTGTGTGTATGTGTGTATGTGTGTGTTTCAAATAACGTGAATTTATATAAAGAAATAGAAAATATTCAAATTTCTGTGGCTATAAATCGGGTTTCATTTATTATAAAGTATTTGTTGTCAGACGAAGCAATTACTATTGTTGGAATACTTGAAAAAAGTTTACTTCATATGCAACAATGGCAGCATGAAAATACTTTATTTTATAATATGAGGCTTGTTAGCAGAAAGCATTTTGGAATTCTTATTTATTATTATTTACATTCTGTTCTCTTTTTAAGATGTTGACCGATGTTATCGGAGCAATGAATAAATGTCTGGATAAATTAAATATGGAACCTATACGAACACCAAGGGTATTTGCTAAAGAAAAAGAAGCTTTTGTGGCTGAGAACCTAAGAATTCAAGGCTTTCAAATGCACGACAGGAAAAAAGGACAAGATTTACATCATGCCCTTCTTGTTGTGGAAGAAATTGGAAGATTTCATGCAAGTTCTTTACTCTTGGAAGAGTCTATTGCACCCAAAGATTTTATGGAGGCATTTGAATATTT
Organism: Trachelipus rathkii; assembly: GCA_015478945.1. Classification (NCBI taxonomy): domain Eukaryota; kingdom Metazoa; phylum Arthropoda; class Malacostraca; order Isopoda; family Trachelipodidae; genus Trachelipus; species Trachelipus rathkii. The sequence continues at coordinate 46,049 of JABUQX010025672.1, forward strand.
TAAGGTAATATATATGTAGTGGACCTTAAACACATGTACAGCAAGGTAAGCCCTTAACTAAAAAAGAAACATTGAAATTGTATGAATTTATAGGCTTCGTGAACAATTTGTGTTACAGTTTAAGTAGATTTTAAAGTATTTTAGCTAGTGCTATTTTATTTACTTTTCATATTTAGATGTTAAAAAATTTTATTAATGCAAAAACGATATATCCTACTAATATGTATGCTGATTTTAAATACGTATTTTATTGAATATAAATACATGTTTAATTATATTTTTCTAATTATCAAATTATAAATCACTGAATGATTAAAACCTGAGGCATTTGCTAAGTTAGATTTCAATATATTGCAGTTTTAATTCATATTTTCCAAGGGCAATGCGTTATTATAATTTCAATATTAATCTTACAGTATATATATATATATATATATATATATATATATATATATATATATATATATATATATATATAATATATATATATAATATATATATAATTATATAATTATATATAATATAGAGGTGTCCAAAATGAAAAACGGCGCCACTTCATATACGGAAACATTGATGGAAAATAGGATAATAGTCTATTCATATATACTCAGCATCGCTTCGTTACAGAGTTATTAGCGATGGAGCCAACCTAAGAGGGTGAGAATATGGTATGCGACAAAGTATTCCCCAGAAACAACACGATAACATATCTTGATTCAGGACATTATAATACAACAGATACAGGTTACAACAGGTGTTCAAAGTGCACCCCCTCCCTCCCTGATGCATGCACGGCACCTCGAAATAACGGACATGTCGCCGACCGGCATTCATCTGCTGTTATATCTGCACATGCTTGCCTGATTCTTTCCTGCAGTTCTCGAACGTCATTGACTGAGGTCTCGTATACGCCATCTCAGTCAATGACATTCAAGAACTGCAGGAAAGAATCAGGCAAGCGTATGAGACATTACTAGCAGCATGATGCGGTCGGCACAATGTCCGTTTCCGAGGTGCCGTGCATGCATCATGGAGGGAGGGGTGCACTTTGAACACCTATTGTAACCTGTATCTGTTGTATTATACTGTCCCGAATAAAGATATGCAAACGTGTTGTTTATGGGGAATCCTGTATCACATATCGTATTCCCACCCTCTTACATTAGCTCCATTGCCAATAACTCCGTAACGAAGCGTTACCGCGCATATATGTATAGAGTATTATGCTCTTATATTCCATCAATGTACCCGCACCATTTCACTTTGAGACACATATATATATATATATATATATATATATTATATATATATATATTATTATATATAATATATAATATATTATTATATATGATATATATATATATAAATATATATATATATACCATATATATATATATATATATATATATATATATATATATATAGTTAATAGACTATATAATATGTATATATTATATTATATATATATATATATTAGTATTTATATATATATATATATATATATATATATATATATATACTATACTACTTATACTATATATATATATATATTATATATATTATGTATTAATTATACTATATATATATAATATTATATATATATTATATTATATATATATATATTATATATTCAATGATAGATATATATATATATGATATTATATATAAAATATATATATATATATATATATATATATTTATATATATAGATTAGTACTGTATATATATACGTATATATATATTATATATAATATATATTATATATTATATATACTATATACTTATATACTAGTTCTTATACTTATAATATATATAGTATATATTATATATATATAACATCAACTACGTCTATATATATTTATATATTACTATATATACCGTATTTTATATTATATACTATATGATATATATATATTAAATATTATATCATTATATTTATATATATACATATATACTATATATGCTATTATTATATATATATATATATATATATATATATATATATATATATATATAACAGTATATATATTAACTATAGTATATATATATATATATATATATTAGGGACCGATGTGCCGAATATTCGCGTAAATATTCCCGGCAATAAGTTCACGACGCCCGGAAAATCCGAATATTCGGACAATTCGGCTTTTTTGCGCACACCTAATCGGGCCGCAATATGAGCTTATAACAATAGATTACGGTCACATAAGGGAAATTATTTCAATTTAAAATTGAAATTTTAGAAACTTACTTTCCAAAAAATAAAATATATAGCAAATTTTGTAAAGCCAATATGGGCGAAAATCTTTGTCATGTTTGTCAATCTCTATAAGGACCATATGATATTTATTTAATAATTCCAAAAAAGAGAATTCATTAGTCTGATACGGATAATGGACCAATCATCAGTAGTCGTAATAAGGGAGAGTGGCATGCTATCAATTTCATGTTTTATTCACGTTGCAACTATGCAATTCACGATTCAATATTATGTCAGAAGTTTGTTAAAGATATTTTATTTTACTTACAGAGAGCATATCTCTTCATTTCCACCATTTCACACGGCGCCTGCAAAGTTAATGACTTTACAGTATGCAGCTGAATGCTCAAACAGCATAAATTTAATTCAAGACGTGTTCTACACGCTGGATAGCACTTAGGATATGCGTTAAAAAATTGTTTGAACAAAAAGTTCGCCTGCCAAATACGCGCTGAATGCACATCAGAAAATGTTGACTGATTTTCAGTGGCAAAATTATTCCATTTACTGGAGCCATTTGACAACATCACTAAACAAGCAGTAAACGGGAAGAAACAGTGCCTGCGCCCATGTTGATCCCTTCCATACTCTTAGCAATAAATTAATTTTTAAATAAGATAATTATGAAATGCTTCAGCTGGAAGATTACACTCGTTTGAAGAGCTTAAGAAATCGTAGAAAAAATACTCTAAGTTTCTATGGATAAATCTTTGTGATGTAGCTACGTTTCTTAGATCTGCATTCAAGCATACATTTTTCAAACATTGAATCAGATGATTCAGTAAAAAAATATGGTCGTTGAGGCATGAAAAGAAATCATGAAATTTTAGCTCCTGACTCTTCTACTGACGATG
>JABUQX010025673.1:0-2500 GCA_015478945.1 Trachelipus rathkii
TTAAATTTTAGTAACAATATTTGTAAATGCCTTATTATAAATTTTCACTAAAAAAAAAACTTTTTACTGCTTTTAATGCTTCCAATTCTCCCCACCTCAGAGTGAAGATCCTCCTACATCCATGAATATCTACTGTCGTTTCAAGAATAGAAGCCCTAAAAACATTAAGCATTTAAGGATGCAGCACAACTTATACAATTCCCCCCCCCCTTCTCCCCTTCCCAATGCAAATCGGATCAAATACTTTCTTACAGTTAACATCAAAAGCAAAGCCGTTTGTATTTTAAGTGATTTCTAATCAAAAATTAAATAATAATAAAATGGTAAATTGAGCATTTTTTCCACAACATAACCTCACCTAGCTTAAACTAACCTAACTTGACTTATCCTAACCTGCTAATATAAAAAATGCTAAATATAGCAGGAAGTTGTCAAGAAAAGTACTAAATCAACATTTAATTACAATTTTTTTTTATTATTGAAAATCAAAAAGTACAATTTAAACATATAAATGACAAAATATCGTATTACAATCATTTTTAACAAATATATCACTGGGAAGGTGTAAAGGTAAAGGTCCCTATTGAGAAAGGGTTTTTGTAAATAAAATACACCCACACAAGAAATAAAGTTATAACATATTACAAGGAGCTCTCTCTCTCTCTCTCTCTCTCTCTCTCTCTCTCTCTCTCTCTCTTCTCTCTTCTCTCTCTCCTCTCTCTCTCTCTCTCTCTCTCTCTCTCTCTCTCTCTCTCTCTCTCTCTCTCTCCCTCGAAGCTTTCTCAATGAATTCAAAAAAGAAATGAATACGACTCTAAAGGCAAAATGTAGTTTTAAAATGGTTTAAATTTTAACATTTGCAAGTTTGTCTGCATAGGCCATGGAATCTAGCGATGAATTACGAAAATCAACGTTAAATTAAAAATACCGTTAATTTACCAAACCAAATGAAATTCAAAGATTTATTTAGTTAATAAGAACCAAATGAAACTAACTGTATAGAACTATTTAAGTGCCAATTCCCGTCTCTCTCTCTCTCCTGCTCTCTCCTTCTCTCTCTCTCTCTCTCTCCTCTCTCTCTCTCTCTCTCCTCTCCTCTCCCTCTCTCTCTCTCCTTTCTCTCTCTCTCTCTACATATATATATATAATATAGATATATATATATATTATAATATTAATATTATCGTTATATATAAATATATATATAATATACTATATAATTCTAATATATATATGTGCGGGAGCACCAGGTTAAGTACCACTCCACTTATTTAAAAAGTCTTAAATATGCAACAAATTTCCCAAATGCAAAAGTGTATAATAATAATAAATAAAATAATAATGAATAATAAATAATAATAATATAATAATAATCATAATTAATAATCATTAATAATGAATAATAGATAATAATAATAATAATAATAAATAAAATAATAATAATAACAATAAATAATAATCAAATAACAATAATAATAATAATTTTGATGTTTTTTCAAGCCTCCTGAAAGTATTTCTTTCAACAGAAGAAATTTTGTTTAAAATTATTCTTGAATAAAATAAAGCAGTTGATTTAAGTATAGTACCAAGCTTTCGTCCGTACACTTCGGACATTTTCCAGAAATTAAATTTTAGTTTTTAATATTTTAACAATTTGATAAAATAAGTCTGTAAATAAATAAATAAATTAAAATCTAAAATAGGAGAAGTTAACTTTGACTTTTTTGTTATTTCAAGATGTTTAAAAAATTGGACTTCGTTATATTTTATGTTTAACATTGGTTTATGTTTCCTAGAGCAACGATTCCCCTAGGAGCAATTCATAAAAAATCATGTTTTCTGTGTTTGATGAGAAGCTTCTTAAACGAATGTCCCAATTTTTTAAAACCTTAAAGGACCCAAAAAGTCATGCTAAGTTAACCTCCCTCTAACTTTGTAAATTTATTAATCTTTATTTCATTTATTTGTTATTAGTTTACACGACATTTATTTTATCAAAATTGTTAAAATATTAAAATTAAAATTTATTCCTTGAAAATGTCCGAATTTACGGAACAAAGGTTGGTGACAAGCTTGGTACTATCCTTAAATCAATTGTTTTATTTTATCAAGAAATAATTTTTAAAACAAAATTTCTTCTGTTGAAAGACTAATCTTAGACGATAAACTTGGTAAAATCGATGCATAAAATAAATGCTGATATTAAATTTTTAATATCATGATAATATTAAATAATAAATCATTTAGTCATATAGAAAAATAATTAATAATAATAATAATAATATAATAATAATATAATAATAAATAATAATAATAATAATAATAATAATAATAATAATTAATATAATAATAATAATAATAATAATAATAAAAAATTTCAAAAGCTTATTAAATTAAAGATGGAAGATCTCAAAAATCCTACGTAACCCGATTAAACTAATCCGAGATAGACGTTAATCGTTCCAAAGGTGAAACATATGAATATTTATTACTTATTTAT
>JABUQX010025673.1:5000-15000 GCA_015478945.1 Trachelipus rathkii
ATATTGAATTAGATATATATATATTTATTATATTTATATATATTATATATATAATAGTATATATATATATATATATTATATATAATATAGTATAATATATATATATATTATATATACTATATATATATATAATATATAATAATATAAATTAATATATATATATATATATATTATATATATATATATATATAATGGTAAAAGAACTAATGAGTGTAAAAAAAATTAGAAGAAAAAAAATGCTTTCTAAGAGATAAACCACAATAAAAATAAAACATGTATAAATAAAAAATGAAAAAAAATGAAAAAATATTTTAATTCACTTTTTAAGGAAAAGGTTCCTTTCTAAAATGTTCTCGCTAAAAAAAAGGAAAAAAACTTTAAATTTTCTTAAAGAATTTACTCCCCTCCCGACCCACTCATTTAATCAAAAAATTTTTTTTTTACTGCATTGTAAAAGGTCTTTTGCTTTTTGAGAGGCGAACTGTGGTTGGTGTTTTTCTCATGACCTTTTCCTCCGTTCTTTAAAAGGAGGAAGACTTTCGCTTTAGTTCCTTAAAAGCTTTATCCGATCCAATCGATTTTTGCTCTAATTACGTGATTACAATCGTTTATTTTTACATTAATTGCTACATTATTTTGCTCCAATTCAATCGTATAATTTTGAGTTAATCTTTACAATTTTTTTTTGTTCAACTAAATCGTATATTTTAGTTTGTTTTTTTTTGTTCGATTATATCATATATTTCTGGTTAGGTTTATTTTTCTTTTCTTTTTTTCCACTGAAGCGAGAACGGTTATGAATTATTGCTACCCATTTAAACTAATTCGTAGTTAATATAAAATGATCTAAGTACACGAAAAATGTATCAAGAAGAAAAGTTAAATAATAATACTGATAATACACCACACGTATACTAAAAATGATACATTAGAGGTAACAGAAAGTTTAACCTTAACCTTATTGGCAGGTTCAGTGTTGAATAATGAATCGAAGCATGTTAAAATTGTTTAAGGGACATAATCGGATCATGACTGTCAATCAAATTGCAGCTCTAAAATCATTTTGAGAAACCAATTAAAAATTAAAAATGTAGAAATTTGACACTTTAAAAGGTAATGATATTTCCACAAAAGCAATCTCTTTGATATTCAAGTTTTTACCTTATCTTTTTTGATGGAAATAGTGAAAGATAATATTGTTCAATTACTTGCAAAACTAACCAAAGAATAAACATTCGAACAAGAAGATTATTTAAGAAGCAATATATATATATATATTATATAATATAATTATATAATATATATATATATATAATATTATTATATATATATATATATATATATATAATATATATAGTATATAATATAGATAATATATATATATATATATATATTATATATATATATTATACTAATAATATATATAATAGTATATATATATAATACTATATATTATATATTATATATATATATACTATATATATATATATATATATATATAATAATCATAATAATATAATATAATTGATTTAATACTCGTAACGGATTCGATGAAACCATTTTTATGTTGCATTACAGCACAAGGAGCCGATTAAACCGACCAATGACAGTACTGAATCATTAAAACTAAAGTTGCAATCTTGATAAATACCAAGGCGTTCTACTTTAACTCGCGAAAACATATCGCCCTAATGAACCTAATCATTCAAATCCATGGGAAGATACCTAATAATGACAAATATTCTAAATTGATCAAGTTACTCGGCATTATCTAACCGTTCTACCAGCAACTGCCACAAGCTAACAACGTTCGTTTTGTGGCACAAAAAAGCTTTAATGCGATGAAAAAGAAGAACATGAACCGTTAATAGTGCAAAAGCTGCAAACGCACATAAATCTCTATAATTGTTAAACATAAAACTCTCTCCTCTATTAAGTTTCATATTAAAAAGACCATCTCGTTATAGAAAATAGTCGACAGTTTTAACTATACTACAATAATCATATATAAGGTACTATACTATATACGATCTATATATAATTACATAGTAAATATTATATATAATATATATATACATACTAATACCTTCAATATATTACTATATATATCACATCCATAATCTCTACCATATATATAATATAATATCATATATAACTATACTATATATATAATATACTATATATATATATACTAACCAATTAGATAATATCAAAATATATACTTATAGTAATGCACCCTTGTCTATTCAACCTTATACTTAGTTATAAAATCCTTAACACCACACAGAGCAGCCACAGAACCCCATGTAAAAAAAATAATCTCTCAAAAACAAAATATTAAAAATCATTTGAGCTATTTTTTATTTATTTGATTTTCTTTCCAAGCTATAACTTTAGTGCTAATTAGCCATTAAAAAAATATGGTGCTTTCTCATTCCCTTCAGCCTGCACTCCACTAAAACTGTCCTTATATCCTCTACCTTCTTCTTTCCTTTAACGAAAATAAATCGATTTTTCAAAGAATTTTTTATTCTCCGCTATACTAAGTCTATGCTCTGTATATTTATTTTGAGTAAACTTGCCACCAATTTAAGAGAAACAGCGCCAAACCAACACACACACATACGCATACTTATAATATTATAATACATCTATATACCTCGCACAACAAGTACAATCTACTATATACTCATACTAATATACTATACCTACTATTTAATAATATTATATTAGCTACTACGATAAATACGCATCCTTATACTCTACTACTACTACTAATAACCTACACTACTATAGATTATACACTATAGTAATACTAATCTTACTACTAATATACAAAACTTATCATCCACTATACCAATATTATTATTATCTATATATTACTTATATTTATTATCTATTATCTAATCTGTATCTATAATCATTGCGATATCTAATTGGGGCTTATCGAGTCATTATATTTATTATAGTAATTATTCCACTCTGAAGCGAATTATTGGATTAAACCAAATAAATATAAAATATTACATTATTAATTATTATTAATTATTATTATTATAGTATTATTATTCATGTATTTATACATTCATTATAAATTTATTATTATTATTATATTCATGTACAATGCAAACTCCACCTGTTATTGTACCATCGAGTGATATTTATTACCTTTCTATGCTATTTTAAGATCAATACCTATATATCTAATTATTCAGGATTCATTATTATTATTAGAATCTATTAATTCAGTCAATACGTAATATTATTACTTATTCATTATTGTTCATTAATTTATTGGATATTTTTAATTATTTTTAGAAATTAGTATAAGTACAATGTCTTATTCGGGTTCTCAAAGACACAACACCATTGCTGGATACCTGCAATTGTACACCCATTCACACATACTAGGGAAATTAATTTGTTATTATAAATTAGTAATTGATCTGCAGCTATTAAAAATTGTAAAAAAATTTTGACAACCACACTAATAAAAAAATGCTTATGCATCCTTCTTGTTATTTAAGCAACAATCTTTAATATCTCCATGTATTGTTTAATACAATTATTTTTTAATTGAATAATAATAATATAATATAATTTATTTCATAAATTATTCCATCTGTCACTAGTGACCAGTATTATATCTATTATTATCCGTACATATTATCTATATATTATTATTATTATAATAAATTACTTAATATTATTATTAATTATTGATATAAATATTAGATAATCTATTATCATTAATCTATTCATCCTGGACATATATTATCTATATATAGCATTAGAACATTCTGCAAAAAATTTTTTAAGATTTCCCCGAAGAATACCTGATCTTTAGTCATATTTTAATTATTCACACACATAAACGACGCATTAAATCTACGCAATCTACATCTCTCTTATTTTGTGCCACATTGCTTCTTTTATTATCGCCCCTTTTTTAATAAAAAACAAGTATCTTCTGATACACACGCGTGCTCCCAATTCGTACTATGATCAACACAATTTTGATGAGTGATTTACTTTTTGTGGTAAATTCGCTATCCTTCAAATTTTTTTATTATTATTATGTGACGCACAGAACGAAGTCCACTGGCGCCGATTAAATCTTCGTCGCCACTTCTGATTTTGCTTCTTATGCAATTCTAGCAGAAGTACTCTCCTTCCCTGTCTTGCAAGCTGCCAAAGAGAAAACCTCTCTTTGTCTCCCTGCAAATCTATAGCACCCGAACCACCCACGATATCTGCAAGCAATATCTCCTTCACTGTTCTTTCTTTTCGCAAACGAAATATTGATCTTCACATCTATTTCCACAGTTTCTTCTTCTCCTCCTATACCAGTACCCTTTCCTCTCTTGCATTTATCATGTATCGCCAGCACCAAACTCCCTCTACCCGAAGGCATGCTATATTACCTATATATATAATAGATAATATAATAAATAAACCCTATAACTAACTAATACCATATAATATAAGCTCTATATACTATATAATACATCTAACTATAATATATATATATTATAATACTATAGTACTATAGATATATATTAGTCTATAATAGTACTACACCTTACGTTCGTGTCCTTAGTCATTAGTATACTCTCACTATAAATAAGTAAGGTTAGCGTGTTACGTGCATATGTTATTAGCGTTGTGAGCAAATAGATTAGTTATAGCGCGTTAACGGCTAACCTTATTGCTGTGATAGGTTAGGCTACATGCCGTTACTTTAGGAACGCTTATTTTATGTATAATTAACATGGATATACGTTACGAGAGATCAGTCTAAGTTAACATGAATCTACCGTAGCGCACAACCGGATATTTCTAACTGCTTTCTCACAAAATATACGGAAGCTATCTCTATCCGTTCAAAATACTATAATCGAAAGATAATTTTGTTACTTACAAGACTAGTTTAGAATTCTCAAGTCACAGTTCCTTTCTTCAGATTTTCCAACCCGCCATAACTTTTACGAATTTTTTAGCCTTATCTTTCTGCAAATAATTTTTTTTTTTTTTTTTAATTATTTAATATTTTTGCAAAAAAAAAAATTAAAAACTCTAATTCGTGTTTTAATTAAGGAAGTATAAATAGAATGAATAAAGTCGTTATATATCTATCTCTGACATACCCTGTGCAGACCATATATACATATATCTTCCTCACCCGCATCCACTCTCACACAACACTATTAATTTTCAACAATAGACTTTCAGATTTTTTGCAATGGTTTTCTACCTAAATTAACAGTTGTAAAAGATGGCTTCCATTGTTATATACCCTTTCAAAAATAAAAACAATCTAGGAAATCACCATTTGAATTCAATTACCAAAAAGTAACAACCAAACAACTTATTCAGATTTCTTTCTTTTTAATTTTAAATCCTTAGTTTCTTGCTTTGCTGGATGCTTGAGTGCGTTTGAAAATACCCTCAAACATAATTTCTTTCCCTCTCTCACATTTTCGTTACATTTTTTTTCTCACTAATATGATCTTTTTTCAGTTTTTAAAAAAATTATTTCAAATATTTAAAACTTTTGAATCATGTTCGTTTCCCGTTAAATTAATTGTTTGTATCATATACTATCAATGTATTAAAAAAAAAAAAAAAAACTGACGCGGCAGGCGTAAAACATAACAGGTCCCAGGGGCCGGAACACCATACCCCCAACCAGTGAGTGCTGAAAAAATAATACAAGGAAGAAGCATTTGGCAAATAGAAAACTTGGAAAAATAGTAAAATTTAACTTTACATGTTATATATATCAAATTAGAAGACGTCATAGCTTTTTTCAAGGGCATATCTCGGGGTTTATTTTACGATTTTCTTACATTGAAGCTCATTCAAAATTTATCCTGTAAGTTTCATGAAAATCAGATAAAATCGTAATATTTGATATTTTCCACTGTATTAGGAATATAGATATTAATAGATAATGAGCACCGCGGATTAATAATAAATTTTATGTTATGTATAACATTCATATTATATAATTTATATTCGTCTTGATTAAAGCTTGAAACCTTGCGGACGTGTTTTAACACAAGCTATCCGGGCCAGAAGAATAAAAAGAATGGACAGATCAAAAGGGATAAAAGCCTCCTGAAATGGTGAAGTCTTATGATGGTAGCGAAGATGAGAGGCTTGGTTAACAAAGGTGTCCATGGTAGCAAGGATCAACAATGTGAAGGACGAAGCAGCGTTCATTACGCTATTTTTAGAAGGAATGCTCATAGGTTTTTTTCTTCAAAATGGATGAAGGAGGTCAGAAATATTCCAACAGCATCAAGGCTCGTTTGAGGAGCCTTGGCGAGAGAACGCATTTAGCCGGTATGGTTAGCTTTGCAATTAAAAAATGGTGAAGGAGAGCCGGTCGAGATTGTTAACCCGAGCTGAGGAGGTAGCCCAATAGCCAAAATAAAGATAAATTGTGGCTACGAAAGAGCATTTGTTTTATGGATGCCAGACGTTCAGGTCGGAAAAGTGAGTTACGAAAGCCATGCACTGAATAAGATATGAATTGGGAAAATTATTATCAAGAGGCAGCGAGCGTTGCTAACACTAGAAAATGAGACTTTTATTGCCGCGGGCTAAAGGCAAAGGAGGAGCAAGAATCTTTCAAAAATATTCAAGAAGCTTCGATTAAATGTTTCTCATGCGGAGGGCCACATTTGAGGAAACATTGTAAAGTTCTATTTCAATGCTGGAATTGTGGCAAAAAAGGTCATTTTGCAAAATAGAATGTGAGGAGATGGGGAAACGAGAACGGCGGGCTCGCTGCTTCGGAGGCGGACTCGTCGGAGCATTGAGAGGGAATTCCGAAGAATTATTTATTATTAAAATATTATTAAATGGAAGAAGGGGAAAGGCCCTAGTAGATTCGGGATGTTCTCTTTCTGTGGTGAAGGAAGATTGTTGCAATGAAATAGAGGGAATAAGTCGAGCAACCGCTTTCAAAATAAAAGTGTAACAAAACGAGATGACGAAAGGAAAACCGGTAACAAGAATAATATTCTAAAATTTAATTCCTACGTAGTGAAGTTGTTGTTATAAATGATTTGAGAAAATACCTTTCAATATATAAAATGGGGGCGTGTATTAAGAATATAGATATTAATAGATAATGAGCACCGCGGATTAATAATATCTTTTGTTATGTAAAATCAATCAATATTTATATAATTTATATTCGTCTTGATTAAAGCTTGAAACCTTGCGGACGTGTTTTAACTACATCCACCATAGACGAATGATATAAATTTGTAATATTGTGACTTCATAACTTTTTATTTCAGGGTTAATCTCAGTGATTTTTTCCCTTTTTTTAAAGATCATTTTAAAGCATTCCACATATTTCAAAAAATCGACTTTGCTTCACATAATGATAAGTATATATATATATATTATATATATATATTATATATATATATATATATATATTTAATATATTTATAAAAAAAATATATATAATATATATATATAAAAATAAATAATATAATATATACATATATATATATATATATATATATATATATATATATATATATATCCTTACTTGAATAAAAGGAAATAAAATTATCTATAATTGATAGAATTTAAAAAAATATATAAAATTATTTTATATATAAAAATAATTCTTCTTCTTCTTCTTAGCTATGACGAACACTTATTAAGCGAATTCTGTTAGTTTTTCTTCTCCTGTATAGAACTAAAAAAGTGCGTTTTGAGCTTTTTCAGAGTATAGATATATATCTTTCTGAAGTGCACGTTGTGAGTGAAACAGATGCTAAAATCCTTAACAATCCAAATATGACGCTATATATCAAATTTATTTACAAAATTCTTAAAATTTTTAATAGATATCCAAGGAATGACTTTACTAAGATTGATAAGTATAGATCCATGAATGAGGAACAATCGTCACAATCCATCGTTCTTTCCATCCGTCTTGTTTGGCATTTTATGTTACTCTTGTCCACTTTGTCCCTGGAAAAATCTTTCCTACTTTTTTTCTACTAAATTTTTAAATAATTAATTATCTGCCTTGGTGACCTAAAATATAGTGCCCAATTATTTGAATTGTGCGAATAAGTTTCTAATGTGCTGTACTCCATATAAATGTGAACAGCAATGAAAATACGGTGCCGGTGGATATTTTCAGCAACTTGAACGCCTTTAAACATTTTCTTCATCGCTGTTGTACCATCATATCCTTGTCCAATTAGAAAGTCACTATTTATATCAATCTTCGTAGTATTACTTCCGCTAGAAATTCTCCTTTTGTGATTTCAACAGCCACTAAACCTACGAAATTTTCCCCACCCATATATAAGATTTCCATAAGATTTATAAGATTTATTAAATTATTATTCTTATAAATTCAAATTAAGAGACTCAATCAATCAAAATATATTTTGATAGTTTAAATAATTTCCGGGGTGGACTGGGTTCAAACCCCCTCAACCAGCTGGCTACGGTATAATATATATATATATATATATATATATATATATATATATATTATATAGATTTATAAAAAACAAAATCTCTAAATTTTGGAACACAAACCATATAATCTATTTTATAATACTGTATTATTGCCATTGGTTTAGCTTCAAGAGCATGAAATCTAACAATTAACTTAACATGGAGTGTGTATATATTTCAAAATTCCTTTAAAGGGTCTAATTAATACCCAATTTTGCATTAAATCTATGAGAAGAGAAGAGAGAGAGAGAGAAGAGAGAGAGAGAGAGAGAGAGAGAGAGAGAGTAGAGAGAGAGAGAGTTAAATTAGACAAGATAATGACCGATGTTTTTTGAAGGTTACGTTAAAATTTCCGTGCAAAGAACTGTATAATTGTTTGTGAAGTTTTGAAATTTTATTGTAATGTACTTAAGGATTACAAACGAATTTGTAGCTTTGCGAATTTGAGTTTGTCTCCGTCTATTTACGTTATGAGAACTTCGTGTCTCAATTTTGTAGTTGTCGTATATATATATTTTTACTTATCTATAGATAAACTTAAGAAGATTTTTTTTAGGCATAAATTTATATATATTTTTTATAATATTAATAGATATTTTATATCAAATTTTTAGCAGATTTTAAAACAATAAGACTAAGAAAACACTACCAAGTCATTAACTGCTATTTAGACTCCTGATTTCTTAAAAGCTCGTTTAACATGAAGGCGGAAGAATAGAGAAAATAGGGAGGAGAAGTTCGGGGAGAAGAGAAATAGGGAGGGAAAAGTGTCGGGGAGAAGAGAAATAGGGAGGGAGAAGTGTCGGGGAGAAGTTCCGATGGATAAGGAGGACGAGAGAGGCAAAGATCCCTTCCAAAATCGACTTCCCCTGTAACCGTAAATCTTTTTGAATTAATCTTGGTATATTCTTTGGGGCTTGTCAATTATCTGTGACTAATGTAGCCGAAGTCAAATTTTTTTCACAATTTACGTTTTCGAACAAAATGCACAACAGCTCGCGTAGCGAAAAAAAATTTGAACTTTTTTCCTACATTTATGTAAGTTTATTACAGCATGTTAGATGTGAATTTGTTTATTGAAATAATGGAAAGTGAAATAAATTATACACTAATATAAGTTTGGTTAGGTTAAGTTGCGTTAGTAAATAATTAGGACTTGTTTTTGTTTTTTTTTATAATATTTTTTTAGGTGTGAAGCTCTTTTATTGAGATACAGTTTTATTTTGACTTTTATGAAATAAAAATGTGCTCGGATCCATGCAATCGATATGGATTTATAAAACTCGCTCACGCATAATTGACAAGATCCTGTTCTTTAGTTATATTTTTAACATTAACAATTTTTAACTAACAAAAAAATAATTTGAAACTCAGAACATAAATTGTATTGCTTGGAACCTTTTGATGAAAAATTTATCGCTGGCATAAAATCCGCTAAACGCTTGTACGTTGCATCAAACAAAAAAAAAAAACTTTTAAAGTATTTTATGTATTT
>JABUQX010025673.1:17500-27500 GCA_015478945.1 Trachelipus rathkii
GAATGGCTATGTTAAACTAATTGGCGAACCATATGGAGCCGGAGCCGGAGCTGGTGGTTGCGGTGCCCGAATGGAATTCAGGCTCCTACCACATATTAGAACAAATGAGGTGTCTACATCTATGTTTTCAACGGTGTAGAATTCATTTTTGGGGTTTTCAGAACCCCAAAATGAGTTTGAGACCCCTAGCACGACATGTCCTACATCTTAGAACACACCCCATATTAATGCCTACCCTATGTTATAAGGTACGTAGAGTCGATTGGTATATATTAGAAGGTGTTAGGATGCTTCCTTCTACCAGTTAGTACCCAACCCTTTTCTAGCACTTCTAGCAATGACATGTCCTACGTCATAGAATACACCTAATATTAGTGTCTACCCCTATGTTTTGAGGTATGAGGATTCGATTGGTGTATATATATATATATGTTTAGATGGTTCCGTCCTCTACGAATGGACCCCCTTTAGGTCGCTTAGCCCCCTTTTCGATGTTTTGACCTTGATATTTCGGTCTTGGCCTTGATATTTCGGTCTTGGCCTTGATATTTAGGCCTTGATACCATATCGAGGCCTGAAATTGACCTTTCATAAAAGTTCGTGAGGGATTAAGTGAGATTAAGTCGAGCACATGTAGATATCTGACGCAGTACCTGTTGTAGGGAACTATCCTAACATGAGGTCATGTAGGTAACTACCCTAACTTGAGTTCCTGTATGTAACTATCCTAACCTCACACCTACACCTACACACACACACACACACACACAACACACACCCATAGACACTTACACCCACCCATAGACACTTACACCCACCCATAGACACTTACACCCACCCCATAGACCACTTACACTCAACCCATAAAACACTTACACCCCATCCATAGACACTTACACCCACCCATAGACACTACACCCACCCATAGACACTTACACTCACCCATAGACACTTACACCCACCCATAGACACTTACACTCACCCATATACACTTACACTCACACACACACACACACACACACACACACACACACACACACACACACACACACACACACACACACAATCGATATTTTGATGCCTCAACTTTGATGCCTCAGCTTGATGCCTCAACTGTTGATGCCTCAGCTTTTTGATGGAATCCATCTTGATGCCTGCAGCTATTGATGACTCATCTTTGTACTACTTGGAAAAAAAGAAGGAGGAGAAGTAAGAAGAAGAGAAGAAGAAGAAGAAGGAAGAAGAAGAAGAAGAAGAAGAAGAAGAGAAAAAAAGAAAAGGAGGAAGAAAGAAGAAGAAGACAGTTCCTCAATATGAACGGAGCACATTGAGCCGGAGCCGGAGCCGGAGTTTGTGAATGGCGGAGTCAGACTGGATTCTGGCCTCCCAGTTGCATGATTGAGTCAATTGAGCGTGTGTTTATATACTGTTTCAAAAGGACATAGATTTCCAAAATTTTTTGGTGTCGTAACGCCCGTAAAATGAGTTGCGAGGAAAAAACCTTGAGTGGGTCCTCAGTTGGAAAAAAGAAGAAAATTACAGAGTACAAGACAGAGAAAGATGGAGGAAGGAAATAGAAGTTTCGTAAGATAGGAACAATGAATCATTGGAGCTTATGGTATGGCACCGGTGCAGGAACGGTGCGGAGCCGAGTTAGTAAATATGTGCTTATCACCATAATATTAGTGTGTTTATATACGTCTTCAGTGATGTAGAATATGAATAACATAGTTTCAATACACTCAAAGGTGTCTAGGGACACCAATTGAGATGGGGGCCGAACCCCAAAATGTGGTTTTTACCCTTTTAAATGAAATTTAAAAGGATATAAGTTAATAATACATAGACTTACGCTCTATCAACAGCCCCATGTTGCATAAATATATGTAGCAACAGCCCTATGTTGTACAAATATATATATGAAACTTAACACAGAGAACTTAAGTGGTTCTCTCTTAGTCATACACAATGGTATACATATGTTGTACAACTGAGATATTCAAGTCAAAACTTGCACTCAACTTGTTTAATGTATGCTATATCAAGTCCCTATATAAAGATGTATGTATGTGTATGTGTATGCATGTGTATATGTGTATGTGTGTGTATGTGTATGTTTAGTTAGAGGTCGTATACACATAGTCTTACATTTTTATTTCAAACTGAGGTATTTTATTTATAGAAAAGCTGTTTCACTACCAAAGTTAGAGTTAAAGTTAAAGCTAAAGTTAGAGTTAAAGTTAAAGTTGGAGATAAAGTTAAAGTTAAAGTTAAATTTTCATGTCGAAGGATAAGATTTATATTTTTCATGTATTAAATACAAATGTCGAAGGATAAGATTTATATTTTTCATGTATTAAATACAAATGTTTTTTTTGAAAAACATTGTCTTTTGATGAAAAACATTTTTGTTTTTTCGAAAAACATTTTCTTTTGATGAAAAACATTTTTATTTTTTGAAAAACATTTTTAAAAAACATTGTTTCTAGAAAAAAGTTGTTAAATTTTCCACGAAAAACATGATTTTAGGGACCATAAAGCAATAAAGCAGTAAAACACTACAGCAAACAGCCTCCAGGGGCCCCATCCCCCACCCCCACCCACCTCATGTTTTACTGCTTTACTGCTTTACCATACTTACTATTAATAAAAATATATGTCACTCCCTATTTTTCTGTTCAATCATATACATTTGTATTTCACATTACCCTTTTTCTAAAACTTTTTTTAAAAAAACTTAGACTTAAATAAATTTTAATTTGTAACACTTAAAGGAGACATGGTTGGTAGACCTTATATATATATCATATATATATATATATATATATATATATTATATATATATATATATATATATATATTATATAATATATTATATTATATATATATATATATATAAACAGCTAACATAACAAAATTCCATACTTAACAGCAGTAAAGTAACTACCATAGCATACAAAAAACGTAACATATTCACACTTTTCAAGGAATGTCTTTAACATATCAATGTTTAATTTTACATTACAATAGTAATATTTAACAAAGGACTTTATCGTAATTCTAACCTTAACGATTGTAATAAAACTAAGAATAAATCGCCACACGCACATACACACACACACACACACACACACACACACCACACACACACACACACACACACACACACAATTACACACACACGACACAACACACACACACACACACACACACAGGAGGAAATTTGCTAACGTAACAAGTTTTCACATTAATAAAGCTAAGATAGCATCACCTTGAACTAAGAAAATAAAGTACAACGACAAACCAAACATACTTTAAGCACGAATAAACAGCTAACATTAACAAATTTCCATACTTACAACAACAGTAAGAACCAAAATTAACATACAAAAAACGATAACCTATTCACACTTTTCATACATGTCTTTAACATATCAATTGTTAATTTACATTAACATAGTAATATTTAACAAAGATTTAACGTATCCTAACCTAACTATTATGAACTAAGAATAAATGCCACAGACACAAACACACACACCAACAGCACAACACACACACACACACACACGAATATATGTAACGTAACAATGTTTTTACATTAAAAAAGCCAACATAGCATCACCTGAACTAAGATTATAATATAACGACAAAATTAACATACCTTAAACACGAATAAAACTGTTTACATTAGCAAAGTTCCGTACTTAACAACAGTAACAGCTAACATTTACATACAAAACGAACCCTATTCACACTTTTTCAAGCATATCTGTAACATATCAATGCTAATTTTACTTAACATGGAATATTTAGCAAAAATTTATCATAACCCAGTCGTAATTATCATACTGGACTAAACGAATCTCTACCCCAATCCTGGATATTTATACAATAGCATAGTAATATTTAACAAAAAATCATTTTAAGACAGAGCACAACCTTCTACCACGTTCAAATCTAAAACGAATATGACGATAAAATAAGTCTCGAGAGAAAAGATAAGACAATATTACTGGAACAAACACAAGTCTAAGAGATAAGGGATATTTCAACCAATCACGGAAAGGTATAGGATATTTCAGCCAATCACAGAGTAGGGCAAATATAGATAACGGATATGTTCCAACATGGAAATAGCATCAAAGTCTACACTATATATCTATATATAGTATATATATAATATATATATATATATAAATATATATATATATATATATATATATATATATATATATATATATATATATAGTATATAATATATTATAATATATATATTATTTTATATATATAATGGATATCACAACCAATCACGGAAAGGTATAGGATATTTCAGCCAATCACAGAGTAGGGCAAATATAGATAACGGATATGTCCAACATGGAAATAGCATCCAAAGTCTTACACTATATATATATATATATATATATATATATATATATATGTATAATATTTGTATAATATATATATATATATATATATATATATATATATATATATATATATATATATATAATATATATATAGGATATATATAGTGTAAGACTTTGGATGCTATTTCCATGTTGGACATATCCGTTATCTATATTTGCCCTACTCTGTGATTGGCTGAAATATCCTATACCTTTCCGTGATTGGTTGAAATATCCCTTATCTCTTAAACTTGTGTTTGTTCCAGTAATATTGTCTTATCTTTTTCTCTCGAGACTTATTTTATCGTCATATTCGTTTTAGATTTGAACGTGTTAGAAGGTTGTGCTCTGTCTTAAAATGATTTTTTTGTTAAAATATTACTATGCTAATGTAGAAAACTTTTGGTACGTTAGCATTTTCGTTAGTCAGTATGATAATTACACGGTTATGATAAATTTTTGCCTAAAATATACCATGTTAAGTGTAAAATTAGCATTTTTGATAGCTTAACAGAAATGCTTGAAAAAGTGTGAATAGGTACGTTTTGTATGTAATGTTAGCTGTTTACTGTTGTTAAGTACGGAACTTTGCTAATGTAAACAGTTTATTAGTGCGTAAGTATGTTAATTTTGTCGTTGTATATTATATTCTTAGTTCAGGTGATGCAATGTTAGCTTTATTAATGTAAAAACATGTTACGTTAAACTATATTCGTGTGTGTGTGTGTGTGTGTGGTGTGATGTGTGTGTGTGTGTGCTGTGTGTGTGTTGTTTGTGTCTGTGGCATTTATTCTTAGTTCATTACAATAGTTAGGTGAGGGATACGTTAAATCTTTGTTAAATATTCGTATGTTAATGTAAAATTAACATTGATATGTTAAAGACATGTATGAAAAGTTGAATAGGTTACGTTTTTGTATGCTTTTTTGGTTACTTTACTGTTGTTAAGTATGGAAATTTGTTAATGTTAGCTGTTTATTCACGTGCTTAAAGGTATGTTTAGGTTTGTCGTTGTACATTATATTCTTAGTTTAGGTGATGCTATGTTTAGCTTTATTAATGTTGAAACTTTGTTACGTTAGCCCAAATATTCCTTCTGTGTGTGTGATGTGTGTGTGTGTTGTGGGGTGTGTGCTTTATATATATATATAAATGATGTGTGTGTGTGTTGTGTGTGTGTGTGTGTGTGGTGTGTGTGTGTGTGTTGTATGTGCAAGAGAATATATTCTTAGTTTATTACAATCGTTAGGTTAGGATACGATAAAACTTTGTTAAATATTACTATGTAAATGTAAAAAATTACCATTGATATGTTAAAGACATGCATGAAAAAGTGTGAATATGTTTAGTTTGTATGCTATGTTAGTTTACTTTACTGCTGTTAAGTATGGAAATTTGTTAATGTTAAGCTGTTTATATATATATATATATATATATATATATATATATATATATATATATATATATATATATATATAAAATCTATATATTTATTTATTAAATATATGTTTACCACATGTCTCTTGAGTGTTACAAATTAAAATTTATTTAAGTCTAAGTTTTTTTTAAAAAAAAAAGTTTTAGAAAAAGGGTAATGTGAAATACAAATGTATATGATTGAACAGAAAAATAGGTAGTGACATATATTTTTATTAATAGTATGTATGGTAAAGCAGTAAAGCAGTAAAACATGAGGTGGGTGGGGGTGGGGATGGGGCCCCTGGAGGCTGTTTGCTGTAGTGTTTTACTGCTTTATTGCTTTATGGTCCCTAAAATCATGTTTTTCGTGTAAATTTAACAACTTTTTTCTAGAAACAATGTTTTTTAAAAATGTTTTTCAAAAAATAAAAATGTTTTTCATCAAAAGAAAATGTTTTTCGAAAAAACAAAAATGTTTTTCATCAAAAGACAATGTTTTTCGAAAAAACAAAAATGTTTTTCATCAAAAGACAATGTTTTTTCAAAAAAAACATTTGTATTTAATACATGAAAAATATAAATCTTATCCTTCGACATGAAAATTTAACTTTAACTTTAACTTTATCTCCAACTTTAACTTTAACTCTAACTTTAGCTTTAACTTTAACTCTAACTTTGGTAGTGAAACAGCTTTTCTATAAATAAAATACCTCAGTTTGAAATAAAAATGTAAGACTATGTGTATACGATCTCTAACTAAACATACACATACACACATACATACACTTCCCCGAAGTTGTTTACCGTGTCGTTGGTGGGGAGGCTCGCTGGGATAAAGATGGGCAGAAAAATACTCTGCCCTTCAGTGTCCCAGGGCGAAAAAACAACAAATGAAAGAATGGAGAAAACTAAAATAAAAAATACTTGCCAGGAGATCGGAAGACCTGGTGCCGGCCCTTCCTCATTGCTGGAGAGAGGTGAGAGGGGACGGAGCTCCTCGGAGCGCAGCAAGCTATCTCTTCAAGTAACGGGATCTGAGAAGGATCCAGAAACAGACCTTCCATTAAGTAGGCTGTCTGGTGGGTGCAATACCGACCCCAGTCTGCAAGAACCATCAAAAAGTAAAAGATGTTACACCTCGAATCTTCGAGGAGGAAAAAAGATTAAATGGTCTGAGGAAGAAAAACTAGAAATTTTGTGGTGCTATACATATAGTAGCCATAATAAATTTCCAAAAAAAGGTACTCTGGAAAGAACAAAAGAAATGCTATTAAAAAGAGCAATAGTAGATGAAAGAAAGGTGGAAACAACACCAAGTAGTAGATTCAGTAGCATAGCTACTAATATTAGAATCGGCAAAACTCCAATAACTGAAGAACAGATAAAGCAGATTAAAGAAGAAGTGGATGAATATATTGAGGGAATGAATATATGCGAAGACCGATGGATTTGGACGTACGAAAGGAATGAATTTTTAATGGAAAGTTATTTTATTGGAGAATTTATACCAAGAAAAACCAACATGAGTGAAATATGGAAGTGGGTAGTGAAAGAAAAAATATTCTCCCCAAATGACTTCATGGAATATCGATTCGGAGAAGTTTATAATCAGGTCAGTAGAAAACAAATGGTTAATCAAAAACTAGCAATTCAGAATTATGTAAAAGAAAGAAAGAACCAGGAACAAAGAAAAACGAAGGCTACACTACCATCTTATGAAGAAATTGAATTAATAAAAGGGAAAGCATTAAACATAGTTGAAAATGAGTTAGAATTAACAACTAAAGAGGTAGAAGAAATAAGAAAAATAAGAAATAAGAACACCAAGAAAATACAAGATGACTCAGTAAAAGGAAAGAAAAGGGAAATGAAAACTGCTGGTATGCCAGATAATGAAAAAGAAAAAATACATAAATTATCAGAAATAAATTGTAACCTAGAAGAAAATGTGGAACAGGAACAAGAGAAACCAGAAGAATTTGAAATGATAGTGTTCGATGAAAAGTATATGAACCTGGGAAATGAGGACCAAGAATCGGGAGAAAGTAGTCTTAGTAGTGAAGATGAAATAAACTATACAGATGATGAAGTGGAAACAAATCCAGATGAGGAACAGATAAATGATGAAAGAGAAAATGAAAGAATTGGTAATATTCAAAATCCAACACAAGAAGAACCAAATAACAATGACGAGAGTGAAGAAGAATTGTTGGTTAAAATATCCCATTATAGGGAGGAAGATATACATCTAGGAATAGAAAAAAGGTTAAGAATAAACAAGATCAGTAATTACAGGCTTCTAAATAAATATGCAGGAATTGCTGACAGAATGCTTCCCCGGATTATACCACCAAATTGTGATATCACTGAAATAAACCGGCTATATTATGCTACTGCTAGAGCAATAGCGGACACATTAGGAATTAAAACCAAAGGAACTATAAAAACAAATAGAACTAAACAAAGAGAAATAAAACCACCCTGGAAAATCAGAATGGATAAAGAAATAGAAAACCTAAGAAAAGAAATATCAATGCTGTCTGCATTCCAAAATGGAGAAGTTACTGCCACCACCACAAGAAGAAAAGTGCAGAATTTACTATATAGAGAGAGGGTGGAAAATGGGGACCCACTTGTGCATGCAATTAGAGGAAGGAAACTAATACTAGCTGCAATGGTTAAAAAAAGACAAAGATATGAAAAAACAGAAAAAGAAAAAATACAGAATAGAATATTTAGAGAGGACCCGGCAAAACTTTATAGAGAATTAAGAAAGGATACGATTAAAGTAGAAAAACCACCACCTAAAGAAGAAGTTGAGCGATTTTGGAAGGAAATTTATGAAAGTGAAGTTAATCCTAATAATGAGGCCGATTGGAAAAGAGAAATGGTAGACAACCCCCAAATAACAGCGATCATACCAATGGAAGGTGGAAGAATCACAGAAAATGAAGTAAAAAGTACTATTAAAAGGAGTGGAAGTTGGAAAGCACCAGGCAAAGATCAAGTACATAATGTATGGTTAAAGAAACTAAAAGTACTAATAAAACCTCTAACAGAGAGTTTTAACAAACTAATAGAAAAACAAGAAGAAATTCCAGAATGGCTCACTAGTGGAATTACATCATTAATCCCAAAAAATGAAGAAACAGAATTAGCGAGCAAATACCGCCCAATCACATGCTTACCAACCATATATAAAATACTTACTGGAGTCATGACGAAAAGGGTAGCAACACACCTAGAAGTAAACGACATAATTAATGAAGAACAAAAAGGTTGCAGTAAAGGAAGTTATGGAACAAAGGATCAATTATTAATAAACAAGATGATTATGGAAAATAGTAGAAAAGGGCAGAAACATCTCAGTATGGTATGGATCGATTACAAGAAGGCATACGATAGCGTCCCTCATAAGTGGATTAAGGAAGTACTTAAGATCTACAAAATTAATGACCTGGTTGTAGACTTCATAGATGAAGCAATGAAGAAATGGAGGACAGACCTGGTACTGCCGTATGAAAAAGGACAAATAAAAATAGAAGGAATAAAAATAAAAAGAGGTATCTTTCAAGGAGACTCTATTTCCCCGCTATTGTTCATACTGGCTCTCAATCCCCTAAGCACACTAATAAATAACTTGGAAAATGGTTATAGAATTAATTCAATGAGAGAGAAAAAGGCAAGAAAAATATCACACCTTTTCTATATGGATGACATAAAATTATATGCTCCAAATAAAAAGGAATCGGAAAAACAGGTAGAGGTTGTAAAGCGATATTCCACAGATATATGTATGGAATTTGGGTTAGATAAGTGTGCATTTGTAAGTCTAAAAAAAGGAAGAAGAACAGAAGCTGGTAACATAAGGATAAATGATACGGAAATACGGGAATTAGAACAAGGCAATACTTACAAATATCTAGGAATTGAAGAGTCTGATGAAATAGAGTCAAAAAAGATGAAAGAAAAAATAACAAAAGAATATATAAAAAGAATGAAAAGCATTTTAGAATCAGAATTAAAACCAAGAAATAAAATTATCGCCTTAAGAACTCTGGCAGTCCCCGTCCTCACATACAGCTTTGGTATAATAGATTGGTTCCAACATGAGATAAATGGGATAGACGTAAAAACAAGAAAAATGTTACATGCCCATAAGATAATCT
>JABUQX010025673.1:32500-48692 GCA_015478945.1 Trachelipus rathkii
GGTGCCCCAACGGTCCGGGCAATTCCTGCAAAGGTGCCTTCCCCGTAATAGCGTTCTCTATTTTTGACTCTACCGCTGGCACACAATGCCTCCAGGAATGGTCAGCAGACATGTCATTTACTCTGATGTATTACAATACCTGCGATGCTGCGCTACCTCCAAAAACTCTTACTGAGGCAGCAGAACAAGATTCTCTCGAGTAGGCACTCGAAAAGCCTAGAGTTGAAGAGCCTCATGTCACATTGATGAGGAATGGTCCATTCTCGTAAAAGCTGCTAACAACCGAAATCAAAGTTCCATTCTGGTCATCCGTAACGTCCTTCTTGGAACTGTTCTATTATTTTACTTCCAACGTGATGAATAAAGAAACACATCTAAAGGCACTATTTATTGTCCTATTCAGAGAGACGAAGACACAGCTGACGTGTTGGCAGTATCCCAACTCTTTGTCATTTTCCGTCAACAAAATTTATATATTTGCCCCCTCTCGCCGGGAAACTCCTGGACAAACCAAACCCCATTCGCTTACTAACTGACGCGTGTAACACCCCTTTATCCACCTCAAGGTCAAAATGGTGGTTCACAAGTTACAGTGTTCGCACGTTTATCCCTCCACCTAGCGTTGCTTTAAATGTCAACCGTTTGGTCATCCCCGAAAATACTGTAGGGACAGGAAACATATGCCCCAATCTGCGGAAGAATTATTTCAGCAACTCCATGTGAAATACCCCTAACTGGAGAAACTGAGGACCCCACAGTGCTTCCTCTTAAATGGCCCGTCTTACCTGTTTGAACAGGAGGTTTTAGAGCTATGTAACATACATAAATTGAGCAGGAGAGATGCTATACGCCAGCTCAATGAAAATATCAGACAAATCAAAATCAATCTTACGCCACAATTAAGCTACCCCCACGCCTCCACGTGTTAATTCCGCCAACGACAACCCTATCCTTAATAGAACTGCGCTCTCTTAAGATTCCGTTGAACGACTCAGGCAAGGACTGCTAACCCAGTCTACCTGTACGGCCCACACTACCAACTCCTCAAAGAGCACAAAAGCAGCCCTTGATTGAATCTCCCGTCCAAAGAGAGCAATCAACAAGCCTATCCTGAGCATTAACTAATCACAAGCTACCAATGAAAAACTAAGGCTAGCTCATCCAATAACAAATTGGAAAAACTTCCTGCCCAAAGCACAGACATTGTCCATACTCACAATTGGGTCACCAAACTTAGCCAGAGGACGGTCTCTTTGTCCTTAATTCGCCTCCCACTATTACTAAACCCGTAAAGAAATGTTTAAAACACACAGAAAAAGAACAGTCGCTAATTTAAGATTTATTGTCGTTAAAATACTATGAGTCAACCGTAATTCTTAATCCAACAACACTCAGTAACCCGGAAGTAAAAAAAATGCAAAACTCAGAAGAGACCTCGCCATAAGTCTACTCTGAGACAAATGCAAAGGCTTTCACCATAGAACTGCCCAAACATCCAACTATGAACAACCCCACCAACCAAATCATCTAATAGTCTCCAAGACAATTTTAAGTTCCTCTGATTCCTTCCTATAGACTCTTCTCCCGAGGTTTCCTTTATCGCCTCCTAGGGATTCTATACCCTAAGAGATGAATTGGATAACAAGCTCCCAAATGGATGCTCGATGCGCATGACCCATCTCTTCTATGCTTCCTGCAACTTGCCGAGAAAAGGTGAATGGAAAAACTGTTTCAAACGTAAACGGTCGCAAACGCTCTAAAACGTTCTGGGTCTGATGGAAGCATGAAGATGGACCCAGAGGTCCCCATTCTCCAATCAAACTACCCAATTTCCCAAATCATCCCAGCATGGATGAAGTATGGAAAATTCTCGCAGAATCAGACGCTTGCCATTCATCGAAATTCCTATTGGAAACCGATGTCGTTAACCACAATACATTCTCAAAAAGACAATACCTTTTCGGATACACCTTCCTTCCCCATTCATGGAAACCACTGCTATGCCCCTCCACAATTTCTGAATCTGCTTGCCAAGCGGGTTCTGATACTGCTCTCCTAAAATGAATAATGAGCATTAGAATGCTCTTCTATTAACAACAAAGAACCCACATAACAAGGTTGGTTTGGTTGAATTGAACTTATCTCGCATCTGGTGAAGCTCTTTTCACCAAAATACATCTGAAAACTCCTCCTTAAAAGATGTATACAACCTAACAAATCTCTGTTGTATGACTAATCTTTACCTCCCCAGGTTTTTTTCCCCCTCCTCGCCGAGACCCCCGTCTCAACCTTCCCTCTCCATCTGAACCCACCTCCAACAATTCTCCCCCGCAGTCACATAGAGACAATTGTCTCTAATAGGCCACCATCATAATATTCATAACTTCACCATGACTACTTCTTCAATGGAATTGTCGTGGCTATTACTTTAATTTCGAAGAACTTTCAACTAATAAACATATGCACACCAAAGTGTATATGTTTGCAGGAACTTCAGACTATGTCATCGTGACTCTTTCAACCATCTGAATATAAATTGGCCGTTAAACTTCTAATAGAAAGCAGGTGACATGATCGGCGGAGGGGCAGGAATCTCATTCCAAATCTATCCCTATTCCCAAGTCCCCTCTCCAAACCAAACTTCAATGCAGTAGCGGCAAGAATTACTTGTCCATCGACATTACTATATGCTCAATCTACTTAGCTCCGAGTAGTGAATTTACTAGGTCGACTTTAGCAGATCTTTTCAAACAGCTCCCTTCCGGTTGTTATACTAGGTGACTTCAACCTCCGACCCCTTATGACGGTGACTCTGTCACCTTCTATCTAAGTCAAGATCTTATTTAGATCTCGCAACCCCACTTTCCCCTGGATGCCTTAACACAGGACTCCCACCTATGAACGTTAGATACACACACTTCTTCTTGTATCGATATTTCCTTTTACTCTCATTCTCTTATGGATCGTTTTACCGTGTCCCGGTCCACTTTGATTAATTTTTCGGCAGCGATCATTACTCCAATAGCATACAATGAGCTTGTTCCCAAGCCCAAATGCAAAAACCCACTCCAGCTGGAGCGTTATGATCGAGCGGGAGTGGGCTCCTTTTTTTCACAGGCCACAGCTATCCCTCTTTTTCCTTTTCAATAACCAATTTCCGACTGTTGATGATGCCTTTTGCTTCTTCAGAAAGTAGTTCATCTCTGCGGCGGAAAGCTTGCATCCGCGCAGTCTTCCTCAGGCAGGCGGTCGGCACCCCTTGGTGTCCAAAGATGGCGCAGCCAAGCAACCGAAGAGAAGGAAGAAATCACCACTGAGCTTCTAACAAATTTACACAAACATGATTAATTTATAAAGCAGCCGCAGCGAGATCTCGCGATTTAATCGTCAAACGCCGTAAACAATATTTTCGACTACATATCGACGTTAACTCCACAACTCTCCCTTCCTTTAGTTGTGGAAATGTTACCAGAAAAGAAATATCTGTCGCTCCAATAATCCTCACCCACAGTCTCCGTTATGGGCCTGAATATAGCTGATACGATCTCCGCTCCTGCGGTGGTAGGCGGATGCGTTGGGTTATAGCTTTGCTAACCATTCGAGTTCATTCCGCTACACTGAAGCCTTTCAAAAACTGAAAACTGACACAGAACTGCCAGACTTTTCAACAGCGATAGGAGAGGATCATACTCTACAACCGTTTTTACAACTTGCAGAGTAATTCAAACTGCAACTGGCGTGGCGAGTAGGCAAAGAGGTGCTCTTGGTCAGACATGATTTCGTATATCATGCTCAGTCATATCCATCCCTCGGAATCAGCATTTTTGCTGGATCTATATAACAGAATCTGGATCTAATCCTCTTTTCCAATCTATTTGGCTACAGCTTTTGTAATTCCTATCCCAAACCTCGGGAAAGAATCGAAGCTGGTGCGATAACCAACAGACAATCTCACTGACGCTGCCATACCTGTAAATTAATGGAGAAAATGGTTTTCAGGCCGATTTCTCCCCGTCTGGAGGTCGCCAAGCTTTTCAAAAACTTCCAAGTTTGGCTTTCCGGCAAAGAATCGTTCGACCGATGGATCCCCTTGTTAAACTAGGACCATGACATCCGGGAAGGCTTCTCAACTGGTGGGAATGTTCTTGGTGTCTTCTTTGACCTTGAAAAAAGCTTATGATACAACAGGTGGAGAACTGGGATTCTCCTTAAACTCCATTCTTCGCTCGGTTTTCGCGGACAACTCCCTCTTTCATTAAATTCTTTGTCAAAAACATAGAGATTCCATACCAAGTCGTGCTCTTCTATTTCTGTCGCAACGCACTTTACTCTGGATGAAACAGGCGTTCCGCAGGGTAGTGTTATAAGTGTACTCTATTTGCTCTTGGATTTAATGACATGTTACTAATCTAATCCAACGCAGCGACGAGTCAATTTTCTCTCATATGTTGATGACCTTGGTTGTTATATTATAGCCGGTGCCAAGGCCTGCCTTTTCTCGAACGTGCAACTTCAATAGCTAATTGAGAATAATTTTCACAATGGTGGGGTAACTAACCCTACGGCTTCGCATTTTTCTCCCACCAAAACCTCAGCAGTGCTTTTCAAAGAAAAAGGAATCGAAGAACTTGGCCACCTTCTTCCCAGCGAACCCTAACCTTTATTGGTTTCGCCCATTCTGTAACTTCACAGGTCAAATTTCTATGGGCTCATCTAGACGACCACTAACAACGGCACCGCATAATTAAATGACAATAAAACAAAACTTGTTCATGCGCGCTCTTGACCTGTTACGTCATCTCGCCTCAAATCTTGGGGTGCTGATCGCAAGTCCCTTTTACGTCTATATATCTCCCTAGTTCGATCGAAGCTTGACTATGGCTGTGTAGTATAGTGGTCAGGCCTCCCTAAAACTCTATGCATCTGTTGGATCCATACACAAACGAGGCGATCCGTATCTCCACTGGAGCTTCCGATCGTCCCCCCGGGAGTGAGCCCTGAAGTTGAAGCCAATGTGAATGCCACTGCTCTCTTCGAAAGAAATGACAATCATTGTGTACAAGTTACCTTCGTGATTTCAAACCCCAATACCGTCTGCCGCTGACGAACCGATTCTGGCAGGAGGTGCCATCAGAATCTTAAATTACTGGCCTTTGCGAAAACACAGGTCATAAGCATCCTTTTTCCCTTAATAGCCATTTTTCCCCTTATACAAAAGGTGCTGCCTTTCTCATACGATAGGATAAACACACCTTGGTTGTTCCCCCCTCCCACCATTGCTTAGCTCTGACTCGTCTCTCGCAAATCATTCAAGCATTCTGCTGCCCTGTAAAGGCATCATTCTTGTCTCATTCCATAGTATGATGAGTTCACCCCAGTATTTACTGATGGACTCTAAAAACCGGAACGATGTGGCGGCATCTGCTGTCCTTTCGCTGATCGCAACCTTTCCATCACCTCTCCCCCCTATCCGCTTTCAAATTTTCACGCAGAATTAATCGTAAATGATTGCGCTTTCTCGATTCTTATCCTTAACCAAGATCAATCTTATGTCATTTATTCAGATCGCTCAGCGCGCTACAAGCGCTTAAAACCCTTATTCTAAAAATACAATGGTATCTGCTGTGGCACAAATTTCTTCGGCTGCTCCATCCCCAAGAAAACAAATTATTTTATGTTGACCCCTTTCTCATTAGGGGTAACGGCAATGTAAATCGCTGACAGAGAGGGCCAAAAGACTGGCCACCAGTCCTCTTTTCGGAGTGTTCCAGGTACCTCCGGATCATTCGACAAGCTACGTCCCATCAACCCGATTACTTCTTGCTCTCGCTATAGGTGTTTGCGATCTTATGTTAGGCAAGAGTGCTGGACGAATGACCAGCGAGGAGCGAAAACTTAGAAATATAAAGCCGATCATCGGGTAGTGGTTCCTCCCACCGATGAAAACGCTTACACGAGGTGGTGATATTTGCACGCCTCCGTATTGGCATACTATATCACTCCAGTCACTTAGTTACGAGAACAACCCCTCCCATTGTGCAAATTTTGTCGAAGTCATACCCCCGCAAATCTGTTCGCCATATCTTCATTGATTGTTCCCACTGACTCTATTCGCCGCCGTCACTTTTCCTACTTTACGATCCATACCACCTTCCAAAAGATTATCCCATATCTTATCCGAATCTTCCACTTTAGTAGTAATCGGCTATTTTCTTGTTCTACAAGAAGTGAATATTCTCCATAATATTTGTTTTTGTTATGTATTATTAGGACTTTATACTGCAAGGATACACTTTTGTTAGTTTTTGTTTATTTTTTAAGTGACTGAATATTCGTTTCACTCCTATTTAAAATCTTTTTGACGTTGAAATATTGTAAGATCCAGGACACCGCCCATGGTGTTGAATCTTTTTTTCAGAGCCCAGTGTGGCCGCTTTGTGAGCCGTGGTGGTTCCTGTACACTGACTAAAAAAAAAAATATATATATATACATATATTAATATATATAATATATATATATATTAGTATATATAATATATATATCATATATATTATATAATATATATAATATATATATATATTATAATATATAATCTTCTTTCTTCTTCTTCCTTCTCTTCCCAAGACTGGGGAGTAATGTGCGTGACAAGCATCGGAAAAGAAAAGCCGTAGAAGAATAGTGACGAAAATTCGAAAAGAAAGCCCAGCTTACCGCCCCCTCTGTACCATTGATTAGTAAGAACTCGTCGCAAATCAGAAAATCCACCCTAGAGCTTCACGGCCAGCGACGGTTCTCATTATGTAAAAAATCGTTAAGTGTAGAAGGTTCATCCCCTGGCCCAGGTGGCCCAACCATACCCCCTTACAACACATTCGCCATTCTCTCCTATCATACACCTTTTCTTCTGCCTCTGCAAATCAGCATTTTCTCTCTTGCAAACATTCTTTAACTGGACTCTTCAATCCCTTTTTCTTCGGTCTCCCTAGCCGGTCGTGTTCCAACACACTGACCACTATACATTCGCTTACCAACGACTATTATTCATCCTTTCGTCACATGACCAAACATCTCAAACATACTTTCATTTTCTCATCGTTTAACCCCTATTTCTTCAGCACTCACAACAACTTCTAAATAGTTCAATTTCCTCATTTTATATCAATTCGATTCTCACAGCCATAAGCACGCCCCTACAGATTCATCTGAACACATTCTGAACCTTTAGATCGTATACTGTACTTCTTCAGAGCATAGTTCGCTAAACTATACAATAACACAGGTAACAAATACCCTCATCAAGAGCCCTACAGCACTCCGCAGTACTTAGTCCTTTTTACA
Source organism: Trachelipus rathkii (assembly GCA_015478945.1). Taxonomy (NCBI): domain Eukaryota; kingdom Metazoa; phylum Arthropoda; class Malacostraca; order Isopoda; family Trachelipodidae; genus Trachelipus; species Trachelipus rathkii. The sequence goes on from JABUQX010025673.1 coordinate 39,840, forward strand.
TTCACCCCAGCGATTTAATTACACCAGCCACCTTCCTTCCTGCAATTCACAACTTTAATACTACACCTCTGCATCATGCCGTAGTCCCTCTCATCCAAACAATACCTAAAGTATTTAAACCAGCACACTTGTTCCAAGCTGCTCACTCCATCTACGAACATCCTTCACACTGAGGCTATATAAAATTATATATATATATAAATATATATTATTATATTATATATATATTATAATATATTATATTAATATATATATATATATTAATATATTATATATATATAATATTTATATATATATAATATATATATATTATATATAATATATGAAGTGATATATAGTATATATATATTATATATATAAAACATCTTTAACGTGGCTTTATACCCCTTGCAGGGATACTATATATAGTAGTATTATATTATTATTAATAATTATATATTATATATTAATTATATATAAATAATAATATATATATATATAATATATATAATATCTATATTATAATATATTATATATATATATATATTATATAATATATATATTCTCTTTCTTTCTTTCTTATCTTCCTTTATTTTCCCAGAATGGGAGTAAGGTGCGTGCGAGGCATCGGAAAAAGAATAAGCAGTAGAAGAGCATGACATAAGTTCGAAAAGAAAGCCCAGCCTTAACCGCCACCCTCAGTGACCATTAATATTAGTGAGAACTCGCGGCAGTCAGAAAATCCACCCTAAAAGTTTCATAGGACAGCGATGCGCTCACTAATGGTTAGATCGTTCAGTGTAAGAGGGGTTTAAAAAAAAAATAAAATGTATTACATCCTTTATGAGCACTACATTTTAATATTCTATGTTGGGATCTATACAAACCAAAAACCCAGGGCAGAGATCTATACTACAGACTATCACTGTCCAGCCGCCATTCACTCCTCTTAAGAGCACCACAATAGTCTATATCGTCAGCCTTTCTACAATACTCACATTTCCTCGCTTTCTCAATCGATACAATCGATGGACTAAAGCAAGGTGAGAACTCACACACTCATGGGAAATTTGGTCATCTATCTTCTGTGTGTTCTCTTTCTCAGACCGGTGTGAGTTTATCCACTCACAAACACATGTCTGCAACAAACTATATGCATTACGCTTTAACAGACGACTAATCATTCATCAATTCATGTAATCACAGAAACATTGTTTAAATTATATATATCCTTTCCACATGTAATACTATAATATAAACCATCTCAACTAATATATTACTTATCATTTAAATTCTCTCATTTTACGTACGTATTACCCTTTCCCATCTCAACTACACACATCTCTATCTTAAATAAGTATTCATATCCTCATTTTATTAATTTTCTTCTCAATCTTCTTGTCTCCCCCTAAGATTGCTCATCTGAACACATTGAACTTTAGTATCTATATACTATCTTAATTCTAGACCATAGTCTCGAAGCTAATCACAAAATCAAATAATATCACATGGCAACAACATAACCTCTACATGTAAGTACTCTACTAAGCGAGGCACAATCAAGAACTTTAGTCACTATACATTATTCACATCAACGATTTAATTGCACCAGCCACCTTCCTGCCATCACAACTATCCTACTAATAACACTCTGCTAATATCATCTACTGATTTCAACTCTCACATTACAAAAATAATACCCTATAAATATTTTAACTCAGACAACTTGCTACAAGCAGCGCTCACTACTATACTAAACATATATAAACTTTACAACTGATGAGACTGTCCTCATTACTCACAACCATAAAATATCAGTCATTCAATATCCTAATCTACGTTTATCATTTCTATAATCTCACCTCACTCAGTCTTTTACACACTCATCCTGCAAATGATCTCTCTAATCAATCATACTCTCAAACTCCTTCAGATTCTCGACCAACAGAATACAATATCAATTAACGCATATATATGAGGTAGCGTATAGACACCCATCTCACTACCACTTATCCTCCATTATCTATCACCTCATTCTAAAGCCACCATATCTTGCCACTAGCTAAGTACCCAATCACTCGATATCTACTACTATTCACAATAACCCCATCCATTAATACAAATTTAGTATATAACCAATAGGAGTAAATACAACAAAACCCTGTCTCCTCCGCTATTAATCCTGAAACTCACCAATCACACATTGACACCTATAATTTAATTCATTATCACACTATATACGCTTCAACTATCAAGATAATACATTAAACTCTAATGACTATTATTATATTTCACATTCAGTATAAGTCCTATACACACACCAAACACCATGAATAATCACATAATTACACCTATAGCATTAATAAGCTTTACCCTATTTATATAAACGTCTATATCAATATACGCTGAGTTGTAAATCACCATAAAACCTTAATACATATTCATACATCTTCTGCCTCATTTTCTCAATCATTTGTTGCATGTAAGATTTGAATCCCACATCTCTAAGCCACTTACCTAAACGCATTTGTTCTTCACCAATCCAGCCTTCAGATATATATATCATAGCATCGACGTATACACTCTTAATCGAGCCAAAATAATATATAATAGTTAATATATTAATAATATATATATAATTACTATTAATATTATATATATATTAATATATATATATATATATATATATATTAAATTTATATAATATATATATATAATATATATATAATATATATATATATATATATATATATATACACTGAATATAAATAATATACTTAGCATTCTTTTTTTTCACAGCTTTTTGGTTGAAGATCCTTTACGACTAGTTTTAAGAATTAGCGAAGTTTGGCTTCTGTGCAGACTAAACTCACCATTCATGGTTTAATTCAAGAAAAAATTTATTATTTTTTTTATATAGTATATTTGCTTGCTTGTTTTTTTTTTTTTTTTTTTTCAAGCTGCACTTTCGAGAAGTTCATCCGACAGTTGGATGAGGGTGCATATGTTTAAATATAGACAAATGTGAGATTTTAGTCGTTACCCTTAACAAGGAAGTATAAATTTATAAAGTAAAAAAACCGATGTCAAACATTGTAATGATTGTTCATAAGCTGTAAAAAAAAATTTATAATTTTAAAAATTTGAACTTTGCTGATAATATTCTAATCAAGTGCAATAGTTAGGTCAATCTTAAGTTTCTTTTTTATTTTATTATATTTAATAGGTAAGAGCGGAAGTAGGATCGCTACCCATTCTAAGATCTCTTAATAATTATAGAAATGTTAATTAACTTAAATAAATAGAAGGTTAATAATCTTGTTGATAATTCTTATAACTGACTAGAAGAAAGGAAAGTCTATTAAAGTAAGTCGTTTAATCATCATGTATTTAAGTTTTATTTGTAGAGTACAATCATATATATTATATTATATATATATATAATATATATTATATAATATAGTATATATAATTATAGTATATATATATATATATATTATATATATACTTATATATATATATATAATATAATATTAATATATATATATATAATATATATAATATATATAATATAGTATATAATTATATATCCTGTGGTCCCACAATAACTTGAACTATTTCAAATGATGTCTACATTCCATATTCTTCTGAGTTCGTACTTCAGTCTCTGATATTTTAATTCTTTTTCCCTTTCGTAGGCTGAGACGCCTCCATCTCACGGGACTATCCGAGGGGGGGTTTGGGGGGGGGGGGGCGTCTATGATCCAGCATATTGTTCTCAAATTTTGTTATGGATGACTATATCTGGTTTATTATGAGTGACTTGTGCGTCTGTTGGTATATTGTAATGCAATAAAGAATTAAGACTATTTTTTCTTCTTTTTTTAAATTCGGGTAATGTTCCCACGTGGTTACCTGTATTTACTCTGTCAAATTTTCTACATAATCTAAAATGGATCAATCTGCATATGCTGTTGTGTCTTTCAGTATATGAGCCCCTCACAACAGCAACACCTTCGCAATCCAGATAATATGCTGAATAGCACGATTCCGACTATACATGTGCAGCATTCTACTAATTTGTCGAAGATGTTTTGGCCCTCTATGTGCGTTTTTGAACCAATTGGTCCTGAAGGCTTGTATCTTGGGCTGCTAGGATGGTTCTTCGTCTCATTTCTTAGCCATCGCCTTGTATCATCACCGTCATTTGATTGTTAAGTGTCAACGAATGGGCTCACCAATGTTATTTATGGTGTTTCGCAAAATTTGATTCTTCATTGTTCCAGGTTTGGCTTTTTTCTTTCTCTATTCTCTTTGTAATATATCTTAACATTCTTTATTTTTTCATCTGAAAACTTTCATTGTTCTTACTGTCTGTCATCAATTCTCAACATTCTCTTATATAGTCATTCAATTTTTTAATAATTGAAGTTGAATGAAAAGGTTTGAAAGCTTTCATGCTCATGGATACCCATCGCATGAACTCTTATCATATTTTGTCCCTTCCAAAAATTCCAAATCCTAAAATTATTTCAGACTTTGTATATTGTATCTACATTGTGTAGTCCCATCTCCTCCTTTTTTCTGATACAGTTTCCGTGGCACACATTGATTTTTATAAAGTCATCTTGTGTGCGTGCAGCATTTTCCTGCTCATAACATCCAGTTTGTTTAAGTCTTCCTGCATCCAGTGAATCAGTCGATAATTCCAAAACCATATGAGAGTACCGGGATCGCCAAGTTGTGAATACTATATATAATAGTACTATAGTATATATATATAGGGATGTGCCAGGGTGTCATTCTATTTTAATTGGCTTCTACGTCCACTATTGAAGTCTGCTTGATTTTAAACTCATTCTTTTTTACATTCTTTCTATGTATAGAATTTCCTTACCAGAGTCTTTCCACTTCTCGTGTTAGATGTATAAGTGGTTTCGAAAATCTATTGAATTGTGAGTATACATTATAAGAGTTATATGGTTCTATCTTTAACTAGTAATTCACACTATACTCTATTTTGATTATCTCTTCTGTGTTATTTAATATTATTATTTTATGTTATTTATAATCTATTTCATTTATCTCTTTATATATTTATTACCTTTATTATATATACCTATTTAATCTTATTTAGAATTATACCTTATTTTATATATTTATCGAGTGGTTGTCAAAAATATCACATCCTTAACATCACTTTATTTAGTATATTTATTATTGACTCATGTTGTTTTATTTCTCTACACTTAATTTCTATTAATTATATAATTTTATTTATTATATATATTTATTCTCTCTCATTTGTTTAGTTTGTTGTGCTACTTGTGATGTGTTATGTGGCAACACTGAGAGGCTGAAATTTCTCATGGAGCCACTATGTCCGGGAAAACAGTCTAATAGGAATCAGGAGACCACTGTCTATATTTCTTTTTTGTGGTTAGAGTTTTCTTTGTGAGTTATCTTCTTCTCTGGAATCTAGTACTACCATCAATATCCGCTATCTGTCGGTATACATATTTTTTGTGGAGATGGTGTTCTTGAATTTTTTTCCTCGCTCGCCAATTCTCTGAATTGTGAAATACTTATTAGACTCTTCTCCTGTGAACGCGTACATAACTAGAAGGGCAATCAAGACATAATATTTAGATACTCTATTAATAAAATAATACAAGTCAAACTACACAAAATGTAAGTTGGTAAAATTTATAAGCTATAGTTTATCTTTTAATTAGCTAACTATAGATACACTCGTAATCTACAAAACTACTTTTAAGAAAATTATTACTCTTCATATCTTCTATAGTGACTATCGTGTTATAGACCTAAACACAGTCATTTTTATTCCTATTTGTTTGAATATGATATTACTATATTATATCATAAATTATTAAATATTATAATCATTAAAAGTCCATAATTATGTATCTTATATATATTAGTATAACTATATATATTATATATATTAATCAGTATACTTCAAATAATGTCTACTAGGGATCACTAGGTATAATCCATTACTATATAATAGGTTATAACTGACTATTATTCAAATGATATCTAATACTATACTATAGTATATATATATATATAGTATAATATTCTATTTATAATTATACTTATATTGAAGAAAATGTAGATGAGACAACTATTTCAAAAGAAGACCGCACTATTGAAATTAGCCACAATTCTTTGTGGTTTATCAAAATATATAAGAGTCAGCAGATGGCTGCATGTAAAAGAGAGAGGGAATGAGAGTCATACAGAGAGAGTATTATTATTATAGCGTAATATATGGAGAGGTTTGAGGTACTTTGAAGCGAGTAATAACTTAGACTGTAAGTAAGGGCGAATATTTTTATTATTTATCATGGAGGAATTAGATCGATTTCCTAATTCATCTTCGTGTTAGAGTAAAGAATAATTATCATTGATAGGTACTCAGAAAATAAAAATAGACTACAAACTCACAAAGATAAACATTATAATGGGTGCTAATAAACAAAATAATAGAGTATAGTATTACACATTTATAAAATTATTTTTGTTCTGAATAGAATTCAAATTATCAAAAAATATTTTATATAGTACTTATCAAACTTATTATTATTTATTTAAATTTAATTTATTATAAAATAGTATAAATATAATATTTTTATTATATTAATTTTACATAATTTTTATTTTGTGAGTGAGAGAGAGAGTGAGTAAAATTTAGTGAATAAAATACCTATTATTTCTCTGTGCAGTGACGGAACTCAAAAAATTACTATTATTATGAATAAATAAATATTTTAAGTATTATACTCGTAAATATTTTAATTTATTTAGATATTATATTATATAATGTAATATAATAGAATAATTAGAATATAATAAATATAGTATTATTATATTTATAAATATTATATATTATATATATTAATAAATATAGGATATATATAGTATATATAGTATATAATAGTATATATATATTATAATATAATAGGCAATATAAAAGAGTATGAAGAAGGTTGAGTAATTGAGCTCACCTAGAGAGGGATGGTAGTGAGCTGTGGATGTTGGTGTTTGGAATAGGGAGGAAGAGGAACTTGAAATGAGGAGAATCATCAAGTTTGTATGAATAAAGTTGTTAGGAAGAGAGGAATAGGGCACCGAAAGATTTGAACAATAAAGCAAGTTAATTATAAACCTATGAAATATAAAGGTAAAGGAAAGATGCAGAAAGCTGTAATAATTAATTAATTATATGAGGTCAAGCGCTACTGAGATGGAGAGAGCTGTACTCGAAAATATTGTAATGCTTATCTGGGAATACACTTATATTCGAACTCAACACACTGAGAGTTGCCAAGTGGATCTGAATGACTTGGAAGGAGAAGGAGTTATTCGCTATTATGCCCAATTGACTCCGGCAGCATAGTAACTTAGGAAATGATTCTGTTGTATTTTCTCAGGAACACGGATAAACGATTACAAAAGTCCTTAACAAGAGAGAACCTACTCAATCTCACTAATTCCAGAAAGGATATTTCGCTTTCGGAGAAAGATGGTCAATTAATTTGGCTATCACGTGAATTGGCAGCGTTCTGGCCGGTATAGATGTAAAAAACTTCTTGAGTGTTAGAATTACACTTCTATTAGAGCTTTCTATAGGTACAGATAACCTGATATGCAAAATGAGTCATTTGCGCATGGTTGATCGGGTGCAGCAAGATTAATATAAAATCGCATTTATGGTAGAGTCTTATGAGATTGAGCACATTGGAATAGGAGTTAAGAGGTAAGCAATTAAAGACAAGACTAGGGCAAATGATAGATAATGTATGAGTATAGTAAAAATGCCTTTTGCAAAATATATGATCGAATGCATGTGAGAAGTTAGAGTGTGACTGAGTGTCTGATGCACATCTAGAACGCTTCTAGGAAAGGATGAAATACAAGTCACATGGTTAGTTGAAAGAGATCAGGAAGACACTCTGTGATTCTTTTATTTATACACCCGTTATCGACTTCATACTTTTTTTTCTTACATAGAGAGTCTCTTAAATATTATAATTTTAGATCAGATCACAGTATTGTGCTTTAATACAGAATGTATATAAGTGAGATTGTTGATACAGAATTATTCACTTTTGGATTAGACTTATTCTGAATTGTGTATTGTAGTGAGCGTGTAATACGCATAGTTATCGAGATAGTGCAAATTACATCGTCGGACGATCGTCCTGAGCAATGTTGGAGCGGTATGAGATGAGGTAAGGCGTATTTACGTGAAGAGGAGTTTTGTAGTGTTGTTTTAGTATAAGTTGAGGTTGTAGAGGTAGAGTGGATGAAGGGTCAAGAATTTCGAGTGATAGAATTAATGAATGAATCATCCACAAAGAGACAGAGATATTAACAGATCACTCTGGTTTAGTGGATTGCAGAATAGTATCTGTTGAATATGACTATGAGAGAGAATGAAGTAGTGCGGTAAATATTCTTTTATTAATGAACACTATACCATATATTATTCCCTAATCCTTTAATTTTAATTTGTAGCCACAAGACAAACTCTTTTATAATATATCGGAGGATGTTTTAAAATACCAGAAGAGGGTAGAAAGTATAAAGAAGATATAAATGAATTATGGCGAAAAATGAAAAGTATGGATTATATATATAGTTTATGAAAGCGAGTATATTATATATAACCTACATGATATGAAAGGACAGAAACATATATATATGGAATAAGAGGTTAAAAAAAGTGATTTTTAACAGCATAATATATAATACTGACTCCCACAATATATATATATAAATGAGCTGTACGGAGCGGAATAACATGGACAACAATATATCGAGAAGAAGAGGTAAGAGAAGATAATA
>JABUQX010025674.1:0-5000 GCA_015478945.1 Trachelipus rathkii
CAGGTAGTACTTCGTTCAGATTTTTTTTCAATTCGTTAGTTTCAGTTTGGTGTTTATAACATTTATCGTGAAATAAATAAAATATTTATATACATCACTATATATATTTATATATAAATATATATATATATATATATATATATATATATATATATATATATAGTAGAACTGACTTGCTACAGGTCAGTACAGATTCTAAAATTATTTGAAAGAATTTTGTCGTTTTAATTTTATTTTTTATGTAGAACATATTTGCGTAATTTATTTAAACCTTTTAATGTTAAAATAAATAAAATTTTACCTATTTTTAAATTTATAATATAAATGAAACTGATTAAAAAATCCTTATCGTTCAATCTAAATATTTTGAGTTTTTATATGATTTTTTTGCATGAAGTATATTTTAGTAGTTTCCCTTTTGATTTTTTGTTACCTTAATAATAACACCCCAAAAAAGAAATAAATAAAACAGATTTAAACTAGTGTAAATGTTGAGAAATTAATTAATTTTTCTTTCAATTATTGTTAGCAAAATTTCACATAAACAAAAATATTGTGGTAAAATAATTGAGCTGAATATCTACTTCTGAGACTCGAACTCTGTACCTTTAAATCAAGAATACAATACTCATAACCATTACGCTATGCAAACCCACGGTATCTGCCATATATATATATATATATATATATATATATATATATATATATATATATATATATATATATATATATATATATATATATATATATATATATATATATATATATATATATATATATATATATATCCGCTATTTAAAAAATTTATATATATCTATATATAATAATAATATGTATATATATATATAATATATATAATATATGTAATATAATATAATAATAACCAATAACAATATATAATAATAATATATATGTATATATCCGCTATATCGTTCATTTTTAAATGAATTTCAATGAATCTTGATAACTCAACTATGTTCAAATACCATAAAGATAGATTCATACCCAGATTTAAACCCTGGGGTATGACCTATCATCATCATACCGACCCATTCCACTCCTTTCCATCTTGTGCAAACTAATGGAGAAGATCATATTCAGCAAAATGCAACCCCACTTTCACTCCTCAAATCAGCAACAGGCTTCAGAAAAATTCCGCAGCACCCCAAAAGTTTTAGCAAACATCACACAAAACATCATAAAAGGATTAAATAAAATGCCATTCCATAGAACAATACTCCTGACAATCGACATTAGTAAAGCTTTCAACACAGTACCCAGACACAACCTCATTCAAAAAATTCTAAACTCACCCTTTAATAACAATTTATAAAATGACTATCTAATTTCTTATCCAAACGCTTTATACAGGTGTCCAGCAAACTTCAAATCTGAAAATTCTTAAAACAGAGAAACGGTGTCCCTCAGGGAGCCATCCTGTCTCCATTCCTGTTTAACCTCTTTACAGCTGCATTCCTACCCCCAAAGTCCCAATTAAAAACTTATAACCCATGCAAATGACTTACCCATATCAGACCCCTCAGTACTTATCGCAACAAATCATACTCAGACTTACCTAAACCGTCTAGAAGCTTAGTTATTTTCCAAGTGAATGTCAGCCTCTACTGAGAAATCATCTTTAACCTTGATCACCACTAACAGACACCAATCATCATTACGCCCTCAAGTGACTCTAAATAACCCCATCATTCCCCTAAACTAAACACTGAAAATACTTGGTATAACCTTTGACACCCCCTTCACTTTACTCTCAAATTCAAGCTTATCCCACTTAAACTGAAGTAAACAGAGATGGTTAAATGTCTATGAACTTTCTATCTCAAACAGTTCATCAATGAAACAACCACATTACAACTCTATACAAACAATTCTCAAGAACTACATCAACTATGAATCAACAGTTTGGTACCCTCAAGCTTCATCTACCAATGAATCAAAATACAAAGGAGCTCAAACCATAGCCCTCAGAATTATCACAGGCTGCACAAAAGCCACCCCAATCCAACATTTATAAAACAAAATTTTCTCCATTCAGGACCATTTAAATATGACAAGAACACAATTTTATGCCAAGGCTCTCGACCCGACCCACTCATGCCACAACTACCTACAAGAATCCAACATATAACCATAAGATTACACTATACGTCTTATAAAATCCCCTCCCTTTCCCGCTGCCCTCTACTACGGCGAACTCTTTAGAACCATCCCACTCCTCCTAACAACACATCTCTCACCAAAAACTTATTCCTGCTACACAACAATACTTCAACGGTTGACCAAAAAATCACTTCATAAATTCCCTTCAACCTAAAATATCAGCAACATGAAACACACTCAGAAGAAAGATTCAAATCTCAATCTCTAGAATGAGATCCGGAAATCACCCGGAACTTCCAGAGGACAGACACAAGTTTTGACTCGAAGAAGCTACATCTACACTCTGATGCAGATGACTAATAGAGGCTGAAACAGTTGATCAGCTCCTTTTAAGGTACACCGCCACCCACTCCAGAATAACCTATCAGATTTCCTCCCTGAAAGACCTGTGGTTCCACCCAGTGGAGGTTGCTGAGTATCTAGAGATGACAAGGACTCCTCAAATAAAGGGAGCACAAAAAAAATATATATATATATATATATATATATATATATATATATATATATATATATATATATATATATATATATATATATATATATATATATATATATATATATATATATATATATATATATATATATATATATTTATATATATATATATATATATATATATATATATATATATATATATATATATATATATATATATATATATATATATATATATATATATATATATGTATATGTATATATATATATATATATATATATATATATATATATATATATAATATATATATATATATATATATATATATAATAATAATATATGTATATAATATATATATATGTAATAATAATATATATATATACTATATATATAATAATAATAATATATATATATAATAATATGTTTATTGTTCAAGCAATTATGTATGCATGATATGAAATGTAAGTTGTAATTTGTATATACTAGTATATTTTTATAATATATAACAATAATATCAATAATAATATGGATAAAATAATATAATGATAATAATAATAATAATAATAATAATATAATAATAAAAAAATAATATGTAATATTAATAATATATATATATATAAATATATATATATATATACGAATATCGTTATCGACAGTCATATCTAAAATGTATCCTGAAATTTTAATTTTTTTTTAAATTTAACATTTTTTATTTATTTCCAATATTTCAAATATATTTCTTTACATTTCATATATGATATAATATTATTTGATGTACTTATTAGAAGAATATTTCAGAAATGTTCTATTATTTTATATTTCATATGATTTTTTAATGCATTCTTCGTTAATTTTAAATTTTTTATGCATTGAAAATTTCTATATAATTTAACACTTAGTTTATATTTCTATAATTTTATTTTGTCAATATAATATTTCAGTAATTTATTTTATTTACATTTTACTTTAAGTATAATTTTGTTATTTGAATCTAAATAACATTTTTAGCTTACAAAGTTCAGAGTCTTCTTCTATCAAAAACTTAGCAAAATATAAGAGAATACTTTTAACACACACTTTAGAAATATTAAAAAAATGACATTAAAAATTGTTCAAATTTGGCTTAGATTTCTATTTTTTATGTCGTCATAAGATTAATCAATTATACCTTTTACTAATAAAATATAGAATTACATGCTTTATTTTAAAATTTATAAATTTAAAAAAACTTATGAAAACGGTTTTAGAAAAGAATAACTTACCTTGAAATATTTCTGAGGAGAAAAATAAAAAATATGGTAATTAAGAAAAATAAAAATATAAAACATTTGAGTTATAATAAAATTGATATCAAACCTAATTAGGACTCAATCACTGAAAGATAAGAAAGCTCTAATTCACTAATATATATATATATATATATATATATATATATATATATATATATATATATATATATATATATATATATATATATATATATATATAGTTTATTGGCACCGAATCTCTACCCATGAAATTTTCGGGTTCATTACCTACCGCAGTAGGGTCTTTGATCAGGGAAATTGTGTTACATGAATTTCCTAACCTAGTTAATTAAGGTACAAAGATTATCTAAGTTTGATAGCTAGCCCTTCTTCGACTTAACTCATTTAGAAATTCTAGTCCCCATGGGCGTGGTTTCGAATCCAGGTGAGCGGACTTTCTTATTCTAGAAGCATGAAAGAAAGTGTGATTTTATAAGTTATAATTGATTGTTCTGTTTTATGTGTTGGTATTGTTGTTATCGATGTGTGAATATTGAGATTAGCATAATTCACTATGCCGTAAACTGTAATTAAATATTCCAAAATATCTTCAACTAAGGGAAGATTTTGTCTTTACAAATAGCCAACACCGAATCGAGAGATTCGAACTCTCGCTTTCGCGAGAGGTAAATTAGGATGCAAGAGACTCGACTTTATCCACTGAGCTACCGTGAATATAAAATATATAAAATATATATATATATATATATATATATATATATATATATATATATATATATATATATATATATATATATATATATATATATATATATATATATATATATATATATATATATATATATATATATATATATATATATATATATATATATATATATATATATATATATATATATATATATATATATATATATATATATATTAAATGAATAGCAAATATTGTATATAAATATATTTACCAATTCAACTTGTGAAAAAGACCATATAATTTCAAAAATTTAACTTTTCTTACATATATATAAACGTCTATGTAATTTAAAAGAATAGCTTCACCTACAAATACATAAATAAATTCTATTTCAATAGTTTAAATTTATTTAAAATTTATAATA